>JALJCO010010593.1:0-10232 GCA_023101725.1 Atherinomorus stipes | reverse complement strand
CCTCCATTAGGACCAGAACCAGGAAGGAAAACCTCCATCAGGACCAGAACCAGGAGGAAAAACCTCCATTAGACCAGAACCAGGAAGGAAAACCTCCATCAGGACCAGAACCAGGAGGAAAAACCTCCATTAGACCAGAACCAGGAGGAAAAACCTCCATCAGGACCAGAACCAGGAAGAAAAACCTCCATCAGGACCAGAACCAGGAAGGAAAACCTCCATCAGGACCAGAACCAGGAGGAAAAACTTCCATTAGGACCAGAACCAGGAGGAAAAACTCCATTAGGACCAGAACCACGAAGGAAAACCTCCATCAGAACCAGAACCAGGAAGAAAAACCTCCATCAGACCAGAACCAGGAAGGAAAACCTCCATCAGGACCAGAACCAGGAGGAAAAACCTCCATTAGGACCAGAACCAATGAAGGAAAACCTCCATCAGGACCAGAACCAGGAAGAAAACCTCCATCAGGACCAGAACCAGGATGGAAAACCTCCATCAGGACCAGAACCAGGAAGGAAAACCTCCATCAGGACCAGAACCAGGAGAGAAAACCTCCATCAGGACCAGAACCAGGAAGGAAAACCTCCATCAGACCAGAACCAGGAAGGAAAACCTCCATCAGGACCAGAACCAGGAAGAAAAACCTCCATCAGGACTAGAACCAGGAAGGAAAACCTCCATTAGACCAGAACCAGGATGGAAAACCTTCATCAGGATCAGAACCAGGAAGGAAAACCTCCATCAGGACCAGATCCAGGAAGGAAAACCTCCATCAGAACCAGAACCAGGAAGGAAAACTCCATCAGAAGCAGAACCAGGAAGGAAAACCTCCATCAGGACCAGAACCAGGAAGGAAAACCTCCATCAGGACCAGAACCAGGAGGAAAAACCTCCATCAGGACCAGAACCAGGAAGGAAAACCTCCATCAGGACCAGAACCAGGATGGAAAACCTCCATCAGGACCAGAACCAGGAAGGAAAACCTCCATCAGGACCAGAACCAGGAGAGAAAACCCTCCATCAGGACCAGAACCAGGAAGGAAAACCTCCATCAGGACCAGAATCAGGAAGGAAAACCTCCATCAGGACTAGAACCAGGAAGGAAACCTCCATTAGGACCAGAACCAGGAAGGAAAACCTCCATCAGAACCAGAACCAGGAAGGAAAAACCTCCATCAGAACCAGAACCAGGAAGGAAAAACCTCCATTAGGACCAGAACCAGGAAGAAAACCTCCATCAGGACCAGAACCAGGAGGAAAAACCTCCATTAGGACCAGAACCAGGAGGAAAAACCTCCATTAGGACCAGAACCACGAAGAAAACCTCCATCAGGACCAGAACCAGGAGGAAAAACCTCCATCAGGACCAGAACCAGGAAGAAAACCTCCATCAGGACCAGAACCAGGAAGGAAAACCTCCATCAGGACCAGAACCAGGAAGGAAAACCTCCATCAGGACCAGAACCAGGAGGAAAACCTCCATCAGGACCAGAACCAGGACCCGCACATTCTGATTGAGTCCAAACTAGAAGCTGATTTCTCATCAAAGGACTGACTACTCGGCATTCAATAGAGGAACTATATGCTGCAGAAGAACCGGCCAATCACAGGGAAGCATTGCGGATCGTAGCAAAGGCAGCACGCATGCAGCATCTGGTGGTAACCGTGTTTATGGAGGTTGGGGATGCTGCACACGCGTGCTGCCTTCGCTACTATCCGCGGTGCTTCGTCTGTATCTTGTACTGTCCCTTTAAGGTTCTGCAGCTCAGCGGAGCTTCTCTGGACTCTTTTACCTCCAACTGAACCATGACGTTTGTAAACTGCTTCATATTCATAAAGATGTTTTTCTTCCATCTTTCAAACAAACTTCACACCGACGGATGTTTTTATCGTCTTTTCCTGGATGTCTGCGCCTTCCGTCTCTTCGTGCTCCAACAGAAAACATGAAGTTCATCTCTGACACGTCAGATTTGCAGCTGTCTGATCTGATTACTGGTGCTGAAAGCAGCCATCTCGCTTCACACTCTTCCTCCTGAAATGTGTCTCACGAGCACGTGACTTCCTCGTGATCCTCCCCAAACCTGCTGTTGTTTTCTGAGGAGAACGGGAGTCTGGAGCGTCTGCATCCTTCATCATTAACAACCTTTTACATCTATATGTCTCTGAGTTTATGTGCGTCTATTTTTACCTGCTTATCTCACCAGAGTCCAGCTGATGTCATCGAACAGCAACGCTGCCAACATAAACCAGGGAGGAGACACGGGTCTCCTCCTGTGTCAGCCAACACAAAACCCCAAAAGATGAAGGAAACCATCTCCTGGTTCTAAATAAACGACCTCAGATGAACAACAGGACCGTGCTGTTCATTATTTTACACAAACAAAGTACAGACTCAGTATGAAAAAGTACATACATGTAGTATTTCAGCAGCTGAAGCTCCTTAAGCATCGGAAACGAGACTTTTTCTGTTAGAATGATGAATTCAACCTGAAATGTTTTTTCATTTCAGGTTATTTTCAATGAATTTTAAGACCTAAAAAGGACCAAATGATTTTCCTGATCCATGACACCAAACAAGAGAATATGTACTTTCCTAAATACAAAAACACATTAACTGGACATGTGAATCACATAACAAATGGGCCTGAACCACATGAGAAACACATGTGAACCACGTGAGACAAATGTGAAACACATGAGAAACACGTGAGAAACACAGAAGAAACACATGTGAAACATAAAACACATGTGAAACACATGAGAAGCACATATGAAACACGTGAAACACATAAGAAACAGATGAGAAACATGTGAAACACATAAAACACGTGAGAAACACATATGAAACACGTGAAACACATAAGAAACAGATGAGAAACATGTGAAACACATAAAACACGTGAGAAACACATGAGAAACACATAAGAAAGACGTGAGACACATGAGAAACACATAAGAAACACATGTGAAACACATGAGAAACACGTGAGAAACATGAGAAACACGTGAGAAACACATGAGAAACACATAAGAAAGACATGAGACACATGAAAAACACATGAGAAACACGTGAGAAACACAGAAGAAACACATGTGAAACATAACACACATGTGAAACACATGAGAAACACATGAAGCACATGTGAAACACATGAGTAACACATGAGAAACACATAAGAAGCACGTGAGACACATGAGAAACACATGTGAAACACATGAGAAACACATGAAACACGTGAGAAACACAGAAACACGAGAAACACATGTGAAACTCATGAGAAACACATAAAACATATGAGAAACACATGTGAAACACGTGAGACAGAGAGAAACACATTAGAACACATGTGAAACACGTGAGACACATGTGAAACGTAAAACACATGTGAAACACATACGAAACACATAAAACACATGAGAAAACACATGAGAAACACATAAGAAACACGTGAGACACATGAGAAACACATGAAACACGTGAGAAACACATAAGAACACGAGAAACACGTGTAGAACTCATGAGAAACACACAAGAAATACGTGAGACACATGTGAAACACATGAGAAACACATAAGAAACACAGAAGAAACACATCTGAAACATAAAACACATGAGAAACACATGAGAAACACATGAAACACATGAGAAACACATATGAAACACATGTGAAACACATGTGAAACACAAGAAACAGATGAGAAACATGAGAAACATGTAAAACACATGAGAAATATAAAAAACATGAGAAACAAATGAGAAAAACATGTGAAACACATGAAACACGTGAGAGCACACATAAGAAACACGAGAAACACATGAGAAACATGTAAAACACATGAGAAACATAAAAAACATGAGAAACAAATGAAGAAACACATGTGAAACACATGACACCAAAGACTCCTGACAGAACATGTACTTTCCTTATGTAAAACATGTCAAATGCACATGAGAATTACTTGAGAAACACGTGAAACACATGATACCAACAAAACGAGAGTATGCACTTTCTCATGCAGAAAACCTCATGAATTGCACATGTGAAACCATGACACCAAAGAACTGACAGAATGTGTAGTTTCCCTCACACAAAAACACATGAACAGTACATGTAAATCACGAAACGCATGTGCACCACATGAAAAAACACGTTAAACACATGACACCAACTTTACTAGAACTATTTTCTTTCGCTTAGAGAAAAACTCCTCATTGTTTTGTCAGAACTGTGCTATGAATGTTTTTCTGCGTACTTTCAGACTGAGCAGCACTAAACTAAACTGAGATGAACTCTTAAACGTCCTGACTTACTTCTGCATGAATAAAGTGAGCTGAACTCGGACAGAGAGCGTTTCTGAACTTGCTTATTCCCTTAGTGTTGCAGCTCGATTGAATCCTTGCCCTCCTCGGCAGCAGATGTTCACGCTCCGGCTTCTCCGGGGTAATCGGCTGGACCGCTTCTCCGGGGTAATCGGCTGGACCGCTTCTCCGGGGTAATCGGCTGGACCGCTTCTCCGGCCGTCCGGACCGCTTCTCCGGGGTAATCGGCTGGAACGTCAGGGTTTGTGGGAAGATTTTGAAGTTGTGCATCAGAGGAGGATGATGATGGTGGGAGGAAGAGCAGAATAAACGACACGCTGAAGTGAAAGAATAAAAGCAGAAATGCTGCACAGACGTCATCTGGTGTCTGATACGATCCAGTTTGGACGGGAACAAAGTCCCACCGTCGCTCCGGGTAACGGGACGGGTGTCAGTCTAGAGTCAGGACCAGGACCCAGACTCTGGTTCGGTTCTACAAACTGCAGCTTTACTGCTGGTTCTTAGTGTTTCTGCAAGTAGAAGAGGAGGAAGAACCAGACTGGTACCAGAACCAGATCCCAGACTGGTACCAGAACCAGATCCCAGTCTGGTTCCAGGAAGCAGAACCGGCTCCCAGTCTGGTACCAGAACCGGCTCCCAGACTGGTTCCAGGAAGCAGAACCAGCTCCCAGACTGGTACCAGAACCCGATCCCAGACTGGTACCAGAACCAGATCCCAGTCTGGTTCCAGGAAGCAGAACCAGCTCCCAGACTGGTACCAGAACCCGATCCCAGTCTGGTTCCAGGAAGCAGAACCAGCTCCCAGTCTGGTACCAGAACCGGCTCCCAGACTGGTTCCAGAAAGCAGAACCAGCTCCCAGACTGGTACCAGAACCCGATCCCAGACTGGTTTCAGGAACCAGAACCAGCTCCCAGTCTGGTACCAGAACCCGATCCCAGACTGGTTCCAGGAAGCAGAACCAGCTCCCAGACTGGTACCAGAACCCGATCCCAGACTGGTACCAGAACCAGCTCCCAGTCTGGTTCCAGGAAGCAGAACCAGCTCCCAGACTGGTACCAGAACCCGATCCCAGTCTGGTTCCAGGAAGCAGAACCAGCTCCCAGTCTGGTACCAGAACCGGCTCCCAGACTGGTTCCAGGAAGCAGAACCAGCTCCCAGACTGGTTCCAGGAAGCAGAACCAGCTCCCAGACTGGTACCAGAACCAGATCCCAGTCTGGTTCCAGGAACCAGAACCAGCTCCCAGACTGGTACCAGAACCAGATCCCAGTCTGGTTTCAGGAACCAGAACCAGCTCCCAGACTGGTACCAGAGACCAGATCCCAGTCTGGTTCCAGGAAGCAGAACCAGCTCCCAGACTGGTACCAGAACCCGATCCCAGTCTGGTTCCAGGAAGCAGAACCAGCTCCCAGTCTGGTACCAGAACCGGCTCCCAGACTGGTTCCAGGAAGCAGAACCAGCTCCCAGACTGGTTTCAGGAACCAGAACCAGCTCCCAGACTGGTACCAGAACCCGATCCCAGTCTGGTTCCAGGAAGCAGAACCAGCTCCCAGTCTGGTACCAGAACCGGCTCCCAGACTGGTTCCAGGAAGCAGAACCAGCTCCCAGACTGGTTTCAGGAACCAGAACCAGCTCCCAGACTGGTTCCAGGAAGCAGAACCAGCTCCCAGACTGGTTTCAGGAACCAGAACCAGCTCCCAGACTGGTTTCAGACTGGTACCAGAACTGGCTCCCAGTCTGGATTCAGGACCAGACCTCCCCTCTACTATCAGAAGAGAGAAGGGTCACCAACCCTGATCCATCTGTAGTCCTGCTGCTGTCGGCCAAGGTTGTTGGGAAATGTCCCATGATGCACTGCTCCTCTCTGTTGTCCTTCATCCTGTTTACCCTCTTCCTGAGCAGGTCTCCCTGTTTAGAGTTCTGGTCCTGGTGGACCCTCTTTCCGGTCCTCTCCACCTCCAACCAGTCCAGGAAGATGGACCTCCTTCCTGGTTCTGGTTTCGATGGAGGGTTTTTCTTCCTGGTTCTGGTCCCGATGGAGGTTTTCCTTCCTGGTTCTGGTCCCGATGGAGGTTTTCCTTCCTGGTTCTGGTCCCGATGGAGGTCTTCCTTCCTGGTTCTGGTCCCGATGGAGGTTTTCCTTCCTGGTTCTGGTCCCGATGGAGGTTTCCTTCCTGGTTCTGGTCCCGATGGAGGTTTTCCTTCCTGGTTCTGGTCCCGATGGAGGTTTTCCTTCCTGGTTCTGGTCCCGATGGAGGTTTTCCTTCCTGGTTCTGGTCCCGATGGAGGTTTTCCTTCCTGGTTCTGGTCCCGATGGAGGTTTTCCTTCCTGGTTCTGGTCCTGATGGAGGTTTTCCTTCCTGGTTCTGGTCCTGATGGAGGTTCTCCTTCCTGGTTCTGGTCCCGATGGAGGTTTCCTTCCTGGATCTGGTCCCGATGGAGGTTTTCCTTCCTGGTTCTGGTCCTGATGGAGGTTTTTCTTCCTGGTTCTGGTCCCGATGGAGGTTTTCCTTCCTGGTTCTGGTCCTGATGGAGGTTTTCCTTCCTGGTTCTGGTCCCGATGGAGGTTTTCCTTCCTGGATCTGGTCCCGATGGAGGTTTTCCTTCCTGGTTCTGGTCCTGATGGAGGTTTTCCTTCCTGGTTCTGGTCCTGATGGAGGTTTTCCTTCCTGGTTCTGGTCCTGATGGAGGTTTTCCTTCCTGGTTCTGGTCCTGATGGAGGTTTTCCTTCCTGGTTCTGGTCCTGATGCAGGTTTTTCTTCCTGGTTCTGGTCCCGATGGAGGTTTTCCTTCCTGGTTCTGGTCCCGATGGAGGTTTTCCTTCCTGGTTCTGGTCCTGATGGAGGTTTTCCTTCCTGGTTCTGATCCTGATGGAGGTTTTCTTCCTGGTTCTGGTCCTGATGGAGGTTTTCTTCCTGGTTCTGGTCCTGATGGAGGTTTTCCTTCCTGGTTCTGGTCCTGATGGAGGTTTTCCTTCCTGGTTCTGGTCCTGATGGGAGGGTTTTCTTCCTGGTTCTGGTCCTGATGGAGGTTTTCCTTCCTGGTTCTGGTTCTGATGGAGGTTTTCCTTCCTGGTTCTGGTTCCGATGGAGGTTTTCCTTCCTGGTTCTGGTCCTGATGGAGGTTTTCCTTCCCGGTTCTGGTCCTGATGGAGGTTTCCTTCCTGGTTCTGGTCCTGAAGGAGGTTTTCTTCCTGGTTCTGGTCCTGAAGGAGGTTTTCTTCCTGGTTCTGGTCCAGATGGATGTTTTCCTTCCTGGTTCTGGTCCTGATGGATGTTTTCCTTCCTGGTTCTGGTCCTGATGGAGGTTTTCCTTCCTGGTCCTGGTCCTGATGGAGGTTTTCTTCCTGGTTCTGGTCCCGATGGAGGTTTTCCTTCCTGGTTCTGGTCCTGATGGAGGATTTTCTTGTTTAGATCATTGCTTTCTGTGAGCTCGGTTATTATAAACTGGACTAATGATGATAGACTCAGTTGTTGCAGGTGGGATTGAGGTGGATGGTGTTGGTCAGGTGACCTGAGAGGATTTAGGGATTAATTGATGCTGCATGAAGAGCAGGTGAATTAAATTAAATTACATTGGACTGAACTGAAACTTCTCTTTTACAGGCTCCAGTTCTGACTTCCAGCTTCAAATAGTTTCTCATAAATTGCAAAAAGAATTACAATTACTTTTTTTTCTATTTACACAATTAAATGAATTTCAGAACAAATGAAAGAATTTCAGCCTTTTCCGGTTAAATCCAGCAGAGTCCAGCTCAGTCCGACCCTGATGAAGCTCAGTTCTGTCTCTGCGCTCTCAGAAAGCTTCCTGCCAGTTAAACGTTCGAGCATGTGTTCATGGTCTGGGTTTGATGCTCGTCCACTGGCTATTAAAAAGTAAAAGCCTGTGTTTTTATGTGGCGGCGTTCTCATGAGGACCACGTTCATTAAACCTCCAAATTGAGGGGGCATTACCTTTAATAAGTCCCACCTATTCACTCGCAGCTATGGTCAAAAGTAACTGAACGAGCAGTCAGATCACGGCCATCCTGGTGCATGAACTTCTTTAATTGCATTTAGAAATTATAAGATTCTGAAAGTGGTTTTCTTGATGGTCTGGGACCACCACAGAGGGCTAATAAGGAACTTCCCGTCTTGAGTCTGCACTATAATTGTAGTCAGACCACGCTACGTCCCCTTCGACTGTCAGCCCACATCTGAGGACACCATAGACGGCCGAGGTCCCGGGCTGAAGGTCTGATGGGTCAGAGTCGGAGATAAAGGAACTCCATGTGTGGCAAGAACGTGTAATTATACATGTGTGGTACGTCCAGCTGCTTTCAGACTCTCTGAAAAACACACGCAAAGATTATCCACCTAATTAAAGGTGCATTTATTGCAATCACAGGATGCTTTAAATTAATGGGGACTCATCCTGTTATAACAGCTGTGATAGAAATCAGAAGATGGGAACGAGTTTCTCACGTTTTCATCCTGGTGGAGGCAGTTTCTGCTGCAGACCGGGTATCTGGACCAGGGGGGCGCCGATTTTGACCAGGATCCAGCGGAGACCAGACCGGGTATCTGGACCAGGATCCAGCAGAGACCAGACCGGGTGTCTGGACCAGGATCCAGCAGAGACCAGACCGGGTGTCTAGACCAGACGCCTCCCTGGTGAGGAGATCCAGCACGTCCCACCGGGACGAGACCCCGGGGGAGACCCAGGACACGCTGGAGGGACTACGTCTCCCGGCTGGCCTGGGAACACCTCGGGATCCCCCCCCCCCGGATGAGCTGGAACCTGTGGCCGGGGTGAGGGGAAGTCTGGGCTTCCCTGCTAGGCAGCTGCCCTCGCCGCGAACCCGGCCCATCCCCGGAAAGCGGAAGAAGACGGTACGGTAACCTTTATTTGACCAGGCAAAGACATTAAGAAGAAGATCCTTTTTTACAATGCCGGCCTGGCAAGTGCCATAAGTGCCTTAAGGGAAAATGTAGGTTTTTGGACAAATTTTGAATGGTGACTGATTGCCATTGGACAAAAATCGTGCCGCTGGACACCGGCTGTCCAAAAACCTACGATTTGTGTCCAATGGCAATCAGTTACCGCAGGCAATTGGACGCCCCGGCCCCCGAAAGTGCTGACGCACCTGTAGGGAAAGTGGGGAAGGGGAACACAAATAAAAAATAAAATAAAATCAGTAAACATTTAAACAATTTAATACATCAAAATGTAACAAAACATTTACAGTTGTCGTTAAAAATCACCTTTAAATTGCGTTTAAAAACAGAGACAGAAGTAAAAGCATCAAGGCCCTGATTTACGAAAGGTTAAAACGGCGCTATCTTCATTACGTACGCGATTTACAAAGCAGGGCAAAAGGAGGTTTGCGCCTGTTAACGGGCAAAACAGCCCCGCCAACCATTTTGCGCGTCTGCTGTTGATGAATATGCAATCTGGCATTTCTGCCAGAAGGCAAAATATTGGGAGGAGACGATGCAAACAACTCAGCTTAACACGCCAATGTGATTTATCAACCGTGCAACGGAAAGCGGGCGCAAAAAAATGTGTGTAATTTATCACGTCTGAAAAGCAGCTGTTACTGGCAGCTTCATGGACTGATGCTGGAAGATGCTGCAGGACTGCAGACGTGCAGCATCGGGTCAGAACCGGTTCTGCTGCAGGACTGCAGACGCGCAGCATCGGGTCAGAACCGGTTCTGCTGCAGGACCGCAGACGTGCAGCATCGGGTCGGAACCGGTTCTGCTGCAGGACCGCAGACGCGCAGCATCGGGTCAGAATCATTTCTATCAGGTGTGCAGGCGACATGTCAAGTTTTCATTATTTAATTAAATAAGCACGTAATATCAGATCGTCCTCACCAGCGTGTCCTCATCCATGTCCTTGTCCATGTCCTCATCCATGTCCTCATC
>JALJCO010010592.1:0-28485 GCA_023101725.1 Atherinomorus stipes | reverse complement strand
TTTGCTTGTAATAAGAAAAATATAAATTCTGCAAATTTTCTTGAAAAGATGCGTCGCCTTAAAACAAGATCTTATATGTCACTGAAATGTTTCTCTTTTAAGTAATTTTATCTTATTTTGAGTGTGATGAGATATTTTGACCAGAAATGAGAAAAATACACGTAAGATTTGAGTTTTTGCAGTGTTCAGAGTGGAGCTCAACTTTGGGGGCTGGAGCTTAACTCCTGTAACCGAGTTCCGCCTGGTAACTGCGGTCAGGGAGACTTGCCAGGATCTGTTTGGGCTCGTCAGTCATGTTTTCCACTGATAGTCGGCAGATAGAGGCGGAGGGGAAGGTGGAGGGGAGGGTGGTGGTGGGTATGTTTGTCTGGAGACGGGTCGTTTACTGGTCCGGTGTCGGGTATGTTGAAGTTGGTGGGAGAGAAGATCATTAAGGAAGGGGGGACGACGACACTGATCAGTTCTGCGGAGGACAACCTTTACTAAGTACCAAGTTATTTTATTGCACTTTACTTTTTATACATTTGCACCTTTTTCAACCAATCAGAGAAACATGATAGTTTTTCAGCCTGTTCCTGTTAGTGGCTGTAATTTCTGTGTTTGTTTAAAAAAAAGCAGAAATAAAACTGAATGAATGAATATCTGTAACTGTTCAGTTTTAATTATACTAGAACACTAGAAACCTTGTGATGTGAGTGTTTACATTAACCCTGATTCCATCATTCAGCTCTATTTTTAAAAAGTACACCACATTATAGATTATAGATCAGTAATAGCAGCTGAGTTCATCAGGTTTTATTTAATCTTTAACATCTAACAAAACTTCAGTCCCATCAGTAAACTTTCATAAATAATGAGGATTTTTTTCTGAATTCAGATGAAAATATAGTTTTACTTGTTTATATTTTCATTTCGTGCAGAACTGATATTTTAATACATTCTTTTGCATTTTTATGTACTTGGAGAACCCAGAAATTTTTGTTGCTTCACTACATGCAATGACAATAACACTATTCTATTCTATTCTATTCTATTCTATTCTATTCTATTCTATTCTATTCTATTCTATTCTATTCTATTCTATTCTATTCTATTCTATTCTGTTGTATTCTAACAGATGATTTCATGTAGAGCAGAAACTGGTCTAGAAACATTCAGGAGTTATTAATCTGTGTTATTCGGAAACAAGTCAACACTCAGCTTTGTGCACATGATTAATTATAAATATTCTGATATTAAATCCTGTATTTTCAGTGTAACTGAATCTGTATCAAGATTTCATTCAAATAAAGCTTTATTCTGAATTTTGTGTTTGTTTTTTAGTCTTTTCTCTGAGTGTTTATCAGAAGCTGGAACTCTGTAACCTCATCATCATCGTTCTGGTATCAGGTTTCAGAGTCTCTGCAGTGATGGAGGATGATGATGCAGCAGAATCCCTCACTAGTTCCTCTGATGAGTCTGTACAATATCTATATTTTTACTATATTTCTGCATTTTCCCTGCATTTTTTTAGTAATCTCCAATTTTGTAGCTTTTATATAGATACATAGTTTCTCATCAGCCTTTATTCTTACATAGACTGAGATTCTTTGAATCACTAAATGTCCTTGTGTGGAACATTTTTGAAGTAAAATTGTTTTGCATGGAAGATAATTGAGCCATAAGTTTTTTAATGAGTGAAAATCCAAAATAGTGATGCCACTGTCAAAGCTCGGGAATATTAATGAAAATTATGACCAATAATTCAGAATATTTCCCACCAACTGAGCATATATTGATGGAATGTGTAAGATTGAATTATTCCAATACAAATCTCACCTTATAAACTAATACCAGTTATTTTCTTGATAAAGATTAATCACTGCTGACTGAATTTTGAACTGAAAATGGAAAATAAGAACAAGTCAGTCTTTTGAGCAGCTCCTCAAGATCCAGCATCCTTCAAAGAGCCATAATCCGTCTGTAGCTCCGTCAGACTGGGGATGGAAAGTTACTGGCGTCTGCTTTCACTTTCATGTCCCAAGAACAGGAGACGTCCAGTCCTGCGGGGAAGGACGTTTGTTCCTGCAGTCTGGACACAAGCAGCTCTGAACCACAAACATTTGCATGCTTGTTAGAAGCAGAAGGAAACTGGTTGAACCGGGAGACGCCTTTTTCAGAAGCGGTCCAGGTCTGTTTGGACTTCTTCTGTCCAGTAAAGGACGGAGACGTCGTCTCTAACAGAGTCCTGAGTTACAAACACATGAGACTCCCATCAGCTTGTAGTCTCAGTGAAGCATGACGGTGCGTTCAGGGTCCACCATGACGGCTGCAGAGTTTCACCACCACACACACACACACACACACACACACACACACACACACCAGCATGAGCTGTTGTCAGTAAACATAATTACAGTAAATAAAACTGCTGAGTCATGCTGCTGTTGCACCCACAGATCATCCGTCTGTCTGAGTCATGATGAGGAAATGAAACATTATAAAGCCACAACACGAACATCATTAGTGTTACTGGATGGAAACGATCCCAGACTGGAAACCAGTTCCTTCCTTAATGGTTCTATGATGAAACATAGAATCTGGAACTTTTCATGCGAGTCGGAGTCGCAGGAAGCAGAACCAGGAAGCAGAACCAGGAGGTAGAACCCTGCAGACAGCAGGCGTCTGTCGTCTCTACCTGTAACCGGAGGACCAGTCTGGACTGGTTCCTCCTCTCTGACTCCCAGCAGCTGCCTGATAAAACACCTCCATGAAACTCTGCAGGTTCACACTGAACTTTATTCACCAGTAAAAGTTACATCAGCATCACACACAGCTGATCTGCTTCATGATGACATCACACATTATTGATCGTCTATAATCCAGTTTTCATCAATCAGGGAAGAAAAATTCATGAAACAGTCGTGATGATAAAAATGTGAAATAAAAGCTGATGTTTAGTGGAAGATAAACTGGAATTCACTGGAAGATGAGAGTTTCCAGTATGAGAGTGTGAGTGGAGAGAGAGGAGAGTATAAGGGAGGACTGTTTAACTCGGAGGGGGGGGGGACAGTTAGGGGCGGGCTTACTGATTTTCTCTCTCATGGTTCAGTATCAGGTTTATCTCTTTAACTGAGCTGCCAGAACACGACTTTAGGTTTAGTGGGGAGGACAGCAGCTCTGAACCAGTTTCTGTTAAACTCTGAGCTGAAGGAGGTTTTAGGGAACACGACCATGTTTCAGAGAGAAAACAAGGACGATGATGTCAGAATGGAAACCTACATTATTAATAAAGACAGTGAAAGTGAGAGTGAAAATATTTAAAGCTCACCTGAAGACCCATTTTCATGGTCTGGTCTTTGATCCAGCATGATCTGTTTTTGTTGTTTTCTTGTTCTACTGTTGTTTCTTTATTTTGTTTCTATGCTGTGTTCAGTTTTTGTTTCAACTGATTTGTTAAAATGCTCAATAAATAAAGTTGATATGAGAACAATCTGATCATTTGATGATGATGACGATGATGATGATGATAGAGAAATGTTATTACTGATTAGAAACAGACCAGGTCAGGAGATGAAATCTACGTCGTGAAGATCCAGAGACCAACAATCATCCTAAAACTAACAGATGATGATGCACCTCCTGGACCCAGTCCTCCCAGTCCTCCTCCTGTTGTCCGCTTTTATCTTCCAGCATTCAATTAAGCCAGGGGAGGGGTCCTTCTCCCAGGTGCTGCCAATCAGTTCGTTAAAAGCTCCCACCAGCTTGGGAATAAAAACAAGGTTAAAACCACACAAAAACCATAAAAAGCATGCTAAACCAAGCTAGCGGGCAGAGTCCGGTCTCTGGCAGCACCCGGTTGTTCACCCTGTGACATCTGTACAAAAGACATCTTCTGGCTTCAGATCAGGTCTGATCCATCTCACAGCTGAGATGTCTTCATCATCTGCAGCTCTGCATGTCAGAATGACGTCATCTCCAGGTGCAGCTGTGATGTTTGTCTGTCCTGCAGGAGAGGAAACATGACAGATCAGAGAGGAAGTCTTCACTTCCACAGCAGCATCAGAGGGAGGAGACACCAAAGAGACACACTGGTCTGAACTGGTCTGAACTGGACCAGAGGAAGAACTGAACCTTTCATGATACATGATGAGTGTGATCACAACTAAACACATAAATCATATTTGAAATCATGGAATTGCAGGCAGCTGAGGGAGATACTCCACTTTCAGGATACATTTCTTTTTCCATTAGTTTCCTCAAGTTTCTTCAAATAAATAAAACTTTACATGTCATTAACAACATTTTCTGTTTGATCACTGGAGAAACTTGGACAAACATTCAAGCTGATAAACCAACAAACTTCATCACATTAATGAATGAACCCTTTCATACATGAATATCTAACAGCTCTTTTCTAGAATGTGCATAATGATGCTTCATTCATAAATACTCCACTCACTGATAAATCAATATATAACATACAGATGCATCACATTCTTTTTCTCAGGTGAACAAGTAATGATGATACAACTATATTTTATTATGGGAGGAATTCACCAGGTACCTCACAATATGATAGTAAAACTTTACAGTATTTTGCCTACAATAATGATGATATCATGATACAGTGATTCTGCAAAAATCAATGTGTCACTGAAAACATTCTGAATTTATTGACCAAAGTGAATCCATTTAAAATGAAATACAAAATATCATCAATCAGTTTCACATAAGTGACATTAAGTCATGTGAAATTAGTAAAACAAAGTGCACGGTGGTTCTGGTTGAAGGAGTACATGAAAACACAAAGTACATATTAAAAATAAACCTTATAATCTCAAACAACTGGGCAGTTGGTTTAAACCTGGAAACATTTTAACTTGTACTTTGTGTAAAGTTGACATAATACACATTTGACTGTGTGTAAAGTTTAACCAGACCCTGCAGATGCACATAAATATCAGTGTAAGGCAGCAACTGAAAATATCGAAACAGCACTTTTTAATATTGATACGATATCGCAACATGAAATATCACGATATTTCACTGTATCAATATTTTCTCACACCCTCATATGTATTATGGACATCAATTATCTAACTCATTTTAGACATGTTCTATTACAGATAATAATAAAACAAATAAATAAAAACAAAAACTTGATGAGTAAATCGCTTTACTAAATAAATAAAACGTTAACAGAGACCAAATATAGAACAGTGAGAAAAATCTGGTGAAAATCTGAAAGTTAAACCAGTTTAATTAATCTCACCGGCAGCAAACACGAGGCGCGCTGCGAGGATCAATAATACAAGTTTGACCACATCTATTTCCTCTGACGGTTCCCATCGGTTCGTTCTAAAGTCCTCTGATTGTTCTACCGAGAACGTCAGAGAACCTGAATCTGACTTGTGAACCGAATATTCTACAAATAATTTTAAAGTTTCAATGAGACGGAACGATGTCTTCCTGCAGGAGAAATATGGTGGAGTCACGCGGTCGTGTGGCGAAACAGGTGATGACGTAGTTTTAAAGTCACTTCAACCGATTAAAATTCGGTCTCATCTTTCCATAATCGTCCAGTTTTTCATCCCTCCATCACTCGTACGTGTTTAACAGGAGCCTGAATGTTTCCTGGAGGATGTCATGTTTGACTTTGACAAACATTTATAAGTTTCTAGTTTTACTTTAATGACTTGCTGATCCACACAGAAGACGTAAACCAGCCAATCAGGAATTATGATATGTATTTATACATGTAAGTACACAGATACTACAAGATACTTGCGATTTTACACGATAAAATAGCAAGTATCTTCTTGCGATTTTATCATCGCAAGAAGATAAAAACTGCAGGAAGACCTACCTGAAGGAGCTTCCAGGTGATCGCTGATGATGATGAAGAGTCAGACTGGTTCAGGTCTCTGACACCAGCAGCTCTGCCTGATGAAGGAGTCACGTGTACATATTGACTTTTCATCATTAGCAGGATCATCAACCAGCTGTCAGACCTCCTGTTAACAGAACAAAGTCTCTGTTGACATTGTTCCATCTGAACAGCCGTTTACCTGAAACATGCATGATAACGTAAACCTGCTGAGCCTTAACGAGAGTACGCATCGATCTGCCAGAGAAGGATCATAAAAATGTTCAAATGCATCATAGAAATAAATGATCTAAAACTCAAAACACTCAAAAACAGTACAAGACATTTTTTTTACAAACGTTCTCTCAAAAGTACAATATTGGTCTTTATGAGGCCAGAAGTACCTATATACTATGAAAAAGGCTCCAAAGCAATATAAAGTACACATTTGTACCATTTTAACCCTAAGGGTACCCTAGTATTTATACAATAATTATTAATGTATTATTAGCATCTTTGTTTGTTGTCATAATCTCTATTTTATTGACTTTTATTCATCATCTTTAATTGGTTTAATTGTACTTTATTAACTCATACAGCTTGATAAGGTACAAAAATGGACCAGGACCAAAAAGGAACCCCCCCAGTGACAAGCTTTGTACCCTTTTAAGTACAAACTGGTACCTCTATTTTTGAGTGTGAAGCATGGATCTTATACCTGGACTCCCAGGCGACAGTCGTGCGCACTAACCGGTCGGTCAAAGGCTCATCTCATGGCCGAGTAGGCATCAATCGAAGGCGTAGTGGCGGGATCATAAACACAAACCCATAAATGTCCAACATTTGCACACAGACCAGCAGTGGTGGATCAAAGAAGAAGCAGGAGGTCTGACGGGAGGAACCACAGGAGCAGCTGAGAGAAAATCCCTGGATGTAGATAAAGTCAACAAAAGATCCACAAGAACACCCTAAAAATGAAAGAATGAGTTTTGTTCTTAAAAGTGATCGTTACAAGTTTAACTCCTCCCCATCAGTAGGCGGCGCACGAACACTCGCTTACTCAGTTAGCATTAGCAACATAGCAGGAACCAGCTAATCGTTAATTAGCATTAATAAGTGTTTAACTTACATGTCCAGGAGGAAAGCAGCAACCTCGGATACTTTCACCCTCATCCGGCTTCACTTTTTATCAGCTTAAATTTAAAACGTGCAGCAAGAAGGATGCTGTTTATACACAGAGCTATCAAGCTAGCAACTCCTGAGCTAATGCTACCAATCCTTTATTTTAGAGGTTGGCATGGTAACCAGATGTAAATATTTACATATTTTGGACCCATCAAAATAAAAATTAATAAAACATTTAATTTTTGGAAAAGTAATACTTAGATTCTAAGGATTTAGACGTTCTGTGGATGTATTCTTTTTTTTTCTAAATTAATTCTTTTGATAAAAAAAAAGTTGTAGCTTTCACCTTTAATGTCGTTGCCTCATAAAATAATTAAGGAGATAAAGATTTAAATGAGGCGGTTCTGTCCACCTACAAATATGGATCATGTTCCAGTTTGATGCTGCGTTTCATTTGAACTCAGAAGTCAGAAATTCCCAGTAGGAAGTTTCAACTGGAACGTCCCACGAAGCTCATCAGACAGAAAACAACCTGCAGATGACACATCATCGTCTTCATCATCATCATCTGCTCTCCACATTCTTAGTTTCATTTCTGCTGCTTCCTGTTTTTCTTCCTCCGTCGCCGTCAGACACAAAACTTCTTCATTTTAATGAAAACATTCCTGAAGTGATGATTTAAAGTCTGTCCGTCCTTCTTTTACCATTTAACGTAAGTTAATAACAGCATAACATGTGGAATTTGCATGTTGGAGACCAGGCTGAGATCAGGAAAAGTACCATTGGTTTGGTACTTGGAGACACTTTAGGAAGTACATGAGAAAACAAAATATTAAAAAAAAACTTTATTAACATAAAAAGATGCAAAGTGAATATTTAAGGCACAACAGAACCTACAAGCTTCTCTATGATGGATTACACAGATTATTGATTGTCTATAATCCAGATCATTCTGAAATGTGAAACAACAAAAACAGAAATGCAACATGAACAGGAGGAAATGTTTGGACCTTTCTAGAAAAGCTGCTGCTGCAACAACATGATGATGTCACTTCCTCTTTCTGGTGGACTCGCTCTATAAACCCTCTTAGACCAAAGTTTGTTACTCACAGATTTCCACCATTAAAAACACAACAATTACAAACAACAATGCAAAATAAATCCTTACATTACTGGGACGGTTCTGTCTGAACTGGGATAAATGAGGAACCTATAGATCATACTGGGACGGTTCTGTCTGAACTGGGATAAATGAGGAACCTATAGATCATACTGGGACGGTTCTGTCTGAACTGGGATAAATGAGGAACCTGTAGATCATACTGGGACGGTTCTGTCTGAACTGGGATAAATGAGGAACCTATAGATCGTACTGGGACGGTTCTGTCTGAACTGGGATAAATGAGGAACCTGTAGATCATACTGGGACGGTTCTGTCTGAACTGGGATAAATGAGGAACCTGTAGATCATACTGGGACGGTTCTGTCTGAACTGGGATAAATGAGGAACCTGTAGATCATACTGGGACGGTTCTGTCTGAACTGGGATAAATGAGGAACCTGTAGATCGTACTGGGACGGTTCTGTCTGAACTGGGATAAATGAGGAACCTGTAGATCATACTGGGATGGTTCTGTCTGAACTGGGATAAATGAGGAACCTATAGATCGTACTGGGACGGTTCTGTCTGAACTGGGATAAATGAGGAACCTGTAGATCATACTGGGACGGTTCTGTCTGAACTGGGATAAATGAGGAACCTATAGATCATACTGGGACGGTTCTGTCTGAACTGGGATAAATGAGGAACCCATAGATCATACTGGGACGGTACTGTCTGAACTGGGATAAATGAGGAACCTATAGATCATACTGGGACGGTTCTGTCTGAACTGGGATAAATGAGGAACCTATAGATCATACTGGGACGGTTCTGTCTGAACTGGGATAAATGAGGAACCTGTAGATCATACTGGGACGGTTCTGTCTGAACTGGGATAAATGAGGAACCTGTAGATCATACTGGGACTGTTCTGTCTGAACTGGGATAAATGAGGAACCTGTAGATCATACTGGGACGGTTCTGTCTGAACTGGGATAAATGAGGAACCTATAGATCATACTGGGGACGGTTCTGTCTGAACTGGGATAAATGAGGAACCTGTAGATCGTACTGGGACGGTTCTGTCTGAACTGGGATAAATGAGGAACCTGTAGATCATACTGGGACGGTTCTGTCTGAACTGGGATAAATGAGGAACCTATAGATCATACTGGGACGGTTCTGTCTGAACTGGGAATGAATGTTTGTGAAATCTATTTGGAAATGTTCTCTTTAGTGAAAGGTTTGAATTATGATGGTAAATCACTGACATGCAGCAGGTTATATCTGAGACTCTCTAGTTTAAATGTTTCCAGAAGCTGCACTTTTCTACTGAACTAGTCATTTTCTCTTTCATAGGAAATCAGCAGGTGTCTGAAGCGTGTTTGTGTTTCTGTTGGATCTTTTCAGACTTTAAATGTTGATCAGTCTGTAGTTTCATTTTCTCTTTCCTCTGCAGACACACCTGCTGTCTGATGAAGGTGAAGATGATGATCAGGACGTGGAGGTGGGGTGCTCCTCTGGTCTGATGTGAGAAACATGTCGGGAGCTGAAAGGTCAAAGAGTTCTTCCATAATTCATGGAGGGGTCACATGACTGATGCAGAGAGGTGGATCACAGGGTCCTGAGCCAGTCACGGAGTCTGGAACAGCCGATAAAGCGATGTGGATTCATGGTCAGGTTGTTTCTGGAACATTTCCATCAACTTCAGAGCAGAAATGAATGATGATGTTTTCATCGTCTTCATGATGAAGAACGAAGCTGCGAACAGTCTTAGCGTTAATGATGAACAGACGAGGTCAGGAGGAGAAGATGAAAAGATCCAGACTCCAACAACCATCACAATCATCCCAACAGCTGATAGACCCACAATAAGTCTGTGATGTCAGAATCACGTTTCTGTTGACAAACTCTGAGCTGAACGTAGCAGAGGAGGTTTTAGAGAACATGACGGATAGACAGAACAGATGATAGAGTCTTCTTCTGTAGATCAGAAAACCAACGCCAACAATAACAGCATAAACAAAACCTGCAAATATGACAGAAAATACCACACTAACAGACTGTCCAGCAGATTCACTGTTGATCATTACATCATCATTCCTTCCATCCTTGTCTCCTCCATCCTTGTCTCCTCCATCCGTGTCTCTTCCATCCTTGTCTCCTCCATCCTTGTCTCCTCCATCCTTGTGTCCTGCAGGTGAGAAGCAGGTGTGATATCAGGTATCAGGTAGGTGATGAGTGAAGAACAACATTCTCTACTGACTCTGATCTCTGCACTCAGACCAGCTGCTTTCTACAGAGTCTCATCAACAACATCTTTAGAAAACACAAACATCTGATCTGAGATGTTTCACTCTCACATCACCAACCAGGAAGCTGCTGCACCTTCATCCAGAGAAACACACACTCACCTGGTGGAGACACTTGAAGATGGATGGTGCAGATGGGATCAGACCAGGTCTTGGTGTCTCCATGATAGACTCTACATTCATATGTTCCTGTATCATTGATCGTCACATTCTTCAGAACCAGAGACACGTTTCCATCCTTCATCTGTCTGTCCTGAAGATCCACCCGATTCTGGAAAGATGGATGCTGCTGTTTTGGATCAAGATGACCGTCTCTGTAGAATAAAACATGTTCTGGCCCAAGGTCAGGTCTGGTCCACTCAACAGCTGAGATGTTTTGATCCCCTGCAGCTCTACATGTCAGAGTGACGTCATCTCCAGGTGCAGCTGTGATGTTTGTCTGTCCTGCAGGAGAGGAAACATGACAGATCAGAGAGATTAAAGAGATCAGAGAGGAAGTCTTCACTTCCACAGCAGCATCAGAGGGAGGAGACACCAAAGAGACACACTGGTCTGAACTGGACCAGAGGAAGAACTGAACCTCTAGTTGTTCCTACAACCTAGTTCCGATATCTTTGAACATACGAGGTTCTGGTATCTACAGCCATCATGGGCATCAGGTAATTTATTTACCAAGTGTGTTGCGTTACATTTTGAAAGCAAAGTGTCTCAGTGGCAAGATATTTTTACTTCCTGTATTTGGCAGCGGAGTGATATCATCTGCTGTTAAAGGTTAAATATGGAATACGGACAGAACAGCAACATCACGTGTGTCTCGGTTGTAGTTGCAACGGCAGAAAAACAACTCCAGCCGTTTGGTTGCCAGGCTCGTGCCGATACGTCACCATGTCCAACAAGTAATGCAGAGGAGTTCATAACTGACAGCTAACGTTAGCCACGTTAGCTTACCGATTCAGGAGAAAAGTCGCCATTTCCGTGTTTTGATGCTGTGGGAAATGTTTATGTGGGTCCATTTAGTGAAGTCTTCACCTAAATTTACTCCAGGTTTTGCTCTTCTCGGGTCACTCCTCCTCAGAAACAGATAACAATATCTCCAGGGCTCTGAAGCAGCTGCTTCACTCGCCGTCTCCACTGTTTCCCTGTACCAGCCAAACTGTGCCCAACATGTTGTTGCTACACAGAGATCCTAACAAGCTATTGAAAATGTGTGAAGACTGTGGCGCTTCTTTGTTTTGAACAACATCGCTCTCCTGTCTTACCACCCAGAAGCAACTAATCATTCTGCTGCTAGTGAGAAACTAGTTCCTCTAAATGTAATGTGTAATTTGTGATGCAGGTAAGTTTTATTTGTAACATTATTCTGTTAACACGGCATTTACACAGATAGTCTTAAGTTAAATTATTAGCCTTGGATGTTCTGTGGAGTGGATACGATTGTTATTAATGACAGGCTAGCAGATTCCTATTGACTTATGCTAGCATAAGCATCGGGGACCACCGGTAACAAGAATATGAGATTAAATAAGATGAAACTGTCTCCAGTGGTAATTAGGACCCTGGCTCACTCCAAAATGAGGCCCGATGTCAAAAATCCTGAACTTGCCCTTTAAGATGGACATTTCAACAATGAAAATAAACAGAATATGAAACTGTCATTGAATAACAAACCATCAGACTGTATTAATTTCCACTCCATAATATTTTAGTCTATGGAGCAATATTAAGGATCTACCGTGGGCGCTTTGCGTGGCAAGAAAAGTGGGATATAAATCTATTTGTTCATTCAGACCAAATGCGGGAGGCGAATCAGGAGTGGCAGGTTTACATGCAAAATCAAACACGCATTGGAGCGTCAAACCTTCTTGCAGCGCGTTTTGAGCATTTTGGCGTTAGACATGCCTGGTGTGCGTGACATGCATCAGGCATGTGGAACGCCGGAGTTGGAAAAATCTGAACTTTTGCCGCTTTGATGCGGGGGGTCAGCCAATCAGAGAGACTCGGTATGTCTCAGTGCCGTGACACAGACACACATTTTCTGACAGGACAGGAAATACCAAGCAGACCCTGGAGAATCTCTTCACTCCACGTAGACAGTGGAGGAGAAACTGTGATCTGCGCCCGGTTCCGGGTTTTCAAATGGTGGCTTGACGACCTGCTGTCCCAATGCGGGACTGCAGATCGTTAAACTGGGCTTGATAGCACGAAAGTTGAAAGCACCCATCGTCGGTGCGCAGTTCCTGGAGCAAATGGTGAAACTACCTCAACTCAGAAACCTCTGAACAGTCTGCTGAATCCAGACACGGCACAGAGACACTCGACAACATCGTTCTGTGGCCTTGTGGAGCAAATAAAGCCAGGCAGCTGCTCCCTTTTACTCCGCAATCGTACAGACACACGGACAACGGAAAACAGCCGGGCCCAGCACCACTCTAGACGCTCGTAATTGCGTGACGCTTTCCAGTGTTCCAGTGACATACTGTAGATCCCGTGTTGAGCGTTTTGGTCTCTGAATGTCAGCGTCTGATTTTACTGTATGTGAACCAGCGTCAGACTTTGGGCATCAAACGCATTTTGCCGTCAACAATGTGTTCAGTCTGAATGCACCATTATTTATTATTTATTATTATTTAATTTTGGAATTTATTTAACTTTAGCATTAGGTTTGAAAAACATTTTACACATACTACTAAAAAAACTCTTCATTTCTTCATTTCTTATTTATATCAAAACAACAAACAATGATTAGCATTAATAGAAATATCTATTTGAAGAGAACTGAGCATTAACTATTTAAATACACAGTTTTATTATTATAATTTAAATTTCTTATTCAGATATAAAGCAGTAAGTCTCCATGTGAACCTGTTTGAGTGGACATGATGGTGGCTCAGACACTCTCCTTTCACAGTCTGAGACCTGCATATGGTCTCTTCTTTCGCTTTCTCCTTCATCATCTTATTCCCCCTTTAATACAATGTAGTAAATTAATTCTGACCTCTTTTCCTTTCCTGCAGCTCTCTCCTCCCTTTACGCCACTTGGCTTCAAAACAAAGTCTCTCAGCTGCAGTTGTGCTGCATTCAATACAGCTTCCTGCTCGTAATTGCTAGATCTGATTCTCGATTTCCAAATCGCTAGCTGTGATCCGCCCTGCTCTGGAGTCAACATTTACTTTAGTAAACTCTACATTTACTGACCTATAACTAGAGCAGCAGCAAGCAACAAGTTAAAAGATGCTTATTTAAAGTGACGACATTGTGCTCAATGTTCTAAAATACTCAAGTCTCACTCATAAAAGTACACAAAACCTTAACCAATATGGTAAATCTAAATGTGCAAATGCCTGGAAAACTTATTTTTGTTTCATTTACTCATGTTTGGAACAAAAGGATCAGATGCAGGAAGGGAGAGGAGACTTGCATCATGTTGTCATATTTAAGGAGGAGGACTGTTCCTGAGAACTGAGGATAAGCACGAGCCAGTCATACTCAGGAGACTGTTACAGGGGAATTTGTATTGTGTCTTTACAAAACTAACTAAAACTTACTAAAATTATTGCAAAAACATCCTTAGTTTTGGTCTTTGTAAATGTGTTTATCAGCCTTTTGGGTTGATTTGAAATCTACTTCTATTTAATCTGTTTACTTTGTTCTACTGGTTTTACTCTGAGTGACTCTGTGATGATTTTGAATGTCACACCACACAAATCTGTATAATTTAGAAAAAAAAAAAAACTTACACTGAAACTAAAACCTAAAATAAAACTAAGCATTTTCCAAAAACAAGTAAAAACTAGAAAACCCTCTCAAAAAAACTAACTAAAACTAACTGAATTAAAAAACAAAAAGTCAAAACTAAATAAAAACTGAAGCTAATGATAACCTAAACTATTATAACCATGCTCCACACACAAACAAAGCTGGTGAAGCAACAAACTTCAATATAAATGACAGAAAATCCTGATTCCAGTCCCAACATCACCAGATAGACACATTATACTGGGTGGACTGGTTGTTCTTCTGGATTCAACAACAGTTTCAATGTTTTGTTTCTCCTGATCAGAAAAACTTTCACACACACATACAAAAAAAAAAAGAAAGAATGAACAAACAAGCCAACAAACAGAAAAAAACGCAGTAATCAGACATTTGATAAATGTCTGATAAGGTCAAATAAAACAAATATGAAGACCGTAACATGAAACTACAGTAGAGGTTAAACAGCAGCAGCTTCCGGACTCTGACTATATCCTGGTGATGGTTCGTTGTTCTCTGAGCTTCAACTCCGCCCTGAACATCCACCAGCGACTTTACCCGTTGTATCTCCGTAAATAGTCGCAATAGTTTCATTAAAATCTGACTGGAAAAACTCACCCACAGAAACGAGCACGAGGAGGAAGATGACGGAGACAAAGGTCGATGAACCAGCAGACATTTCCTCGTTAAACTAGATCCTCCACTCGCTTTGTTGTTTAAGATATATTACAAATGTAGGATGAACTGAAGAAACACCAATCAAAGACTAGTAAGTACTTTTACAACAACAAAGGTTTGTCGTGAACTCGTTGCCATCAGATTCTGAAAAAAGGAGGATCACCGACGCCGAGCTGAGCTGATGTACGTGAACGTTTCCGTGTTCTACCAGGCAGTACCAATGATGTTACATCTGTTCATCTACTTCAACATCGTACTCCATCTCCTTTCGACTCTCTTGGTGTACAAACATTGCTATTACGTAATCATTTTTCAGCAGTTTCTCATCCATTTACTGTTTTTTGTGCACATACGTCCGCTCAAATAAAAATATCTGCATATGTTTGTCCTTTTTAGTATCTTCCAGGAGTGACGACACTCACGACGCGGTAAGATGCTGACGTGGGAACACACAACTGGCTTTTTACTTTTAGCTCCTCAGAAACCAACGTGCAACGTCAGCAGATACTACCACCATTATTTTAGTCTGTTGGCTACACTCATCTGTGCCAGACGGTACGGTCTGTCCACATCTTAACTGGATTGGGGGAGGATTTTAGAGAACTGTCTGACTGAATCAGGTCGTCAGTGTGTTTATCTGGATGGAAGTCCTGTTGTATTGTATTGGTCCTGGAGGCGTTTGCAGACCAGTAAGTATGTCCAAGACTGAGAAACTGAAGAACTAAGGAAAATATTCCAACCAGCATCATTACTTTTACTTTTTGAAGCAAGTACTTATAGTTTTACTTGAGTAAAAAAGCTTCAGTTGATAGTTTGACTTCTGGGAAAGTCTTTTTTAAATCCGAGGATCTATACTTCTGCTTCACTAAAGAATGTTTACTCCTTTTATCATCAGAAGAAGATAAAAACAGATCTTAAAAACAGAGAAAGACTTACCTTTGAAGGAGCTCACAGGTGATCACTGATGAAGATGATATGTCATGACTGATGAGGTCTTATTTATATATTTGGTCTTTTTACCCATCAGTTGCTATTTCAACACAAACAGGTTCAGCCAGCTGTCACCTGCTACTGTTTATGATTATTTGAATAGACATTTTTTATTTACATATTATTCCCCGGGTGGAAATTCAGGTTCTGCATTTTACATATCAGAGATGAATAGAGCTGCTTATTATAGCCAGAAGGTATGATTCATTTAAAGCTTTAAATATATAAATATTATAATAAAGAAAGAACTTAAAACATCTGCTAATCATTTCTGCTCTCATCGTGTGTTTTATTTGACTATTGGCCCGTCAATCACTGATACTGTGTGTTGGAAGTAGCGCGCTCTTGTCTGATGTTACAGTTGGTAGCTAACAATCATTCTGCTCGCAATAAGCGGCGCTCAGACAATGGCTGAGCAACACACCAGACTACAACTTTGTGCGAGTTGACTCGCGAGCTGGATGCCCTGTGGGGCAAACTGGGGACGATGTCTGACAGCATAAAGGATGTTGGGTTCCACCTGGAGCAGTTGGAGGCTCGGATTGGGGGTAATTATCACAAATTTGGCTGATTTGGACGCCATTGTGAGACCTGCTGAAGACTTTACAGGCAGACAGAAACCCAAACCCAAACTATCTCTCTTATCTCAATCTGGTCCCTGGGACCAGATTCACTGCACTGGTCCTTGAGACCAGATTGAGCTGCGGCCTCGCAACTGCTTCTTACCAAAACATGGCCTTGGATGGAATCTGCAGAAGAAGGCTCTGCAGCCCCCCAACCCCCCTGCTTCCCCGAGTAGGGAGCGACTACTCAGATGGACAAAATATCACCTAAAACCTGAAACATTGACCTCTGCCCGCTTAAACACACACATACACACACAAAAACTCACAACACATCCTGATTCTCTGCATTGTGTCTACTGTTTGTAGAATCTTGAACGGGTTGTACTGAAAACAAAATGTCATTGCGCTGGGACGCCGGTACAATGACAATAAAGTCATCTGAATCTGAATCTAAAGGTGGCTGCAAAAGGAAAGTCTTTTCCATGTTGCAGCAAAGAGGAGAGTGACGGTAACAGGACTTTGCATGTGCATGTTGTCTTAGGCACGACCAGGGAGGGAGTTCGGGAAAGGAATAGGATGGTACAGCTGCGGACTGGCCCACACTGAGGTTTGCATTTTATAGTCAAGCTATCTAATGACTGAGTTAACTGCAGTATAATCAGGTTTACTATCATTGTGAGTTATCTGAATTAACACTCTTAACTCTGACTTTGGTTGAATATAAACTTTTTAGTTGAGTTTAATTATAATTTCATGTTTTGTATAAACAGCATCTCATTACTAAATTAAGTTGTTTCTACTGTTCAACGTTGTGCAGGATTCGATCCCCAGATTCCCGGGTGGGAGTCACACACACTGACCATTCAGCCAAAATAGTATCTTTGTGGCCAAGTAGCCAGGGCGTATGATCAATCAGAGGCATAGTGACAGGACCCCACACTGTCACATTCTGTTCAGCTTTAATGTTAAAGTTGCACCATGAGTGTGAAGGACAAACAAGGACATAAACTCACCACCATAAAAAGACACCTACATTTTTAGGAGATAATAAACACTACATGCCGGCCATTCAGGCTGCAGTTCTATCTGACTCTGCATCTGCTCTGCACTCTTCCTAAGTAGACATACGTCATGATGTCATCTGAGATGAGATCACGAGGATTTGTTCAAACAACATGAAGTGTGATGAAAATGAATGATTTGAGGCAATGGATTTCCAAGCAAATTTCTAGTAAACTCAACTAATCTGGGCTTAGACTGTATAGTCAACCTAAATAATGACTTTAAGTTAACTATACTCGGGTTTTAATGCCATTTTATGAGCTGCATAAACACTGGTATTTTCAACTTTAACAACTTAAAATAAATCATCTATTTTACTTGTGAATTTTGAGGCAATCAGTTTCCTGACTTTTTTCAGGGTGAACTTATTACATTTTACACTGTGGGGGATGAGGTGCTCAGGGGGCCATGGTGGTCCACCTGAGGTGGGGACGCGAACATAGGACTACCGCACCATAGGCCGCAAAATTACCACCAGGTTATCCATCTCCCCAAACATGAAATGAAACTACAAACATGCCTAACATAAACCTGCCTCAATATGGAAAGGTACAAGAGCCCAGGTGGATTTGATCCCACAGACTCCTGGGTGGGAGTCACGCGTACTTACCAGTCAGCCAAAAGTGTGCATCTGCAGTCAAGTAGCAATGAGTGCAGTATCAGTCAGAGACATAGTGACAGGACCCCACACTGTCACACTACCACATCAACAGTGCAGAATCCTAAAACTCTCAAATGCATCGTAGGAATGAGTTTATTACCAGACCCGCTAAGATCTGAGACCAGTATGAAATAAACCCATAAACATGTTGCATTTACACGGACCAGAGATCTGGGAAAGGTCACATGGAGGTAGGATTTCAGACCAGGATGACATCACATGATGCAGGAAAACCTCCAGGATGTAAATAGAGGCTATGTTGCCTCTATTAACACCTTAAACCAATCTACTGTATCATCGTCCCTTCCAGGAGAACAAAGACAATGTTTAGGTTTAAAATAAAAGAGGATTCCTCTAAATAAGAACAGAAAAGAGTTAAAATGACGGGACAGATATCAGCACTCTTAGGAGAAATTAAGATGATAATAGCACTGAGAAACAAACAAACAAAAATCACACAAACATCCAGATCTGCTGTTTCTGTTCCAGTTTTATAACACTGAGTATAACCAGGTTTCTCGGATCATCGTTACATTCTGAGTTATCTAAAAGTAAATTATAACGATCTAACACATTTTCTCAGTGATAAATAAGACAGGATTTACATCATATTTGTTTCATCATCATCACGTCTGACCTGAAACATCTGCAGGTTTTACTGACAACATCTCTGTGTCTCCACATCTGACCCTTCTGACATTTTCCCTTTCATTCCTCTGCTCTTTTTCCTTCTCATCCCTCACTTCTTTCTTCCCCCAAATATCTGGGATAGTCTCCAGTTTAAATTTTCTTTATACTGTGGCCTGAAATTTCTTTCAAGATTAGAAAATTATTACACAGTTTGATATATATAGTATATAGTGTATACTACTGCATCAACTCAGCTACATTAAACATATTTTGAATCCATAAATTCTACCTTCCTATAGATCTATATTTAGACTGTCAGAGTTTCCATATAAAGTTCTAGGCTGTTCCACAAACGAGGACCGTAGTGGTGGAATGAGGCCTCGCTGTGAGTTTTAGTTCTCACCTGGGGAACGATTAAAAGGCCGGTACCAGAGGACCTCAGGGTCCGCGAGGGTTCATAGTTTAAAAGCAGGTCGGATAAATAAGAGGGCCCAAGACCATTAAGACATTTATAAACCACTAAGAGAACCTTAAAGTCGATCCTGAAACGCACGGGGAGCCAATGCAGTGATTTTAAAACTGGTGTAATGTGTTCCCGCCCTCTGGTCCTCGTCAGAACTCGTGCTGCCGAGTTCTGCAATAACTGTAAGCTGGAAACAGACTTTTTAGGAAAACCAGAGAGCAGGGCATTACAGTAATCTATTCTACTGGAAATAAAAGCATCAGCACCTCCGTGCTGGCAAGAGAGAGAAATGGGCGGACTCTGGCGATGTTTTTAAGATGATAAAAACCTGTCTTTGTGACATTTCTGATGTGTGGAATAAAATTCAGCTCAGAGTCGAAAAGAACACCCAAGTTTCTCACACACTGAGAAGGATTAAAATTCTGTAATTTAGGTAAAATGATCTCTCTCTTGTCTTCAGGACCGATGATTAAAACTTCAGTTTTGTCCTGGTTGAGCTGTAAGAAGTTCTCTGCCATCCATGACTTTATATCTAAAATACAGTTTAAAAGGGTGTTAACTGGCTCCAGGTCATCAGGAGACACGGCGATGTTAAGCTGGGTATCAACAGCATAGCTGTGAAAGTCAATGCCGTGTCTCCTGATGACGTCCCCAAGTGGTAGCATGTACAGGTTAAAAGTATTGGGCCTAAAATTGATCCTTGGGGAACCCCACACTTCATTTTATGGATTTCTGAGGAGCATGTATCCATACTTACTAAAAATTGTCGATCTGTGAGATAGGAATAAAACCATTTTAAAACAGTACCTGAGAGGCCCACCAGACTTCTCAGTCTGTTTAATAGAATCTGGTGGTCTACTTGTAGCCCACCTTCACTCTCTGTACTAGGTAAGGGCCTCCTAGATTCTCATTTGTAGCATAAAAGACTAATCCCTAAACAGCTGGTCTTTAAATCAAATGTACCCTCTGATACACTTAATTACCTCCCGATTTCTTTTAAATACACAATGTGGTCAACTCAGACACACACACACACTCACACACTCTTAAACTAGGCGAAATAATCAAACTATAAAGTGAAGGTAAACTCTTGGTTTACTGAACATGTAACTTTAAACAATGAACAACATACACAATAAAACACATAAAATGAATCTGCAATCAGATTGATTACTGTAAATCTCAAACTCTATGTGAGGGGCCCGCTCACCAATCACACACACACACCCGCCGGCTTATGTAGCTCTAAAACCGTAAAGTTGCAGGCCTGGGCGACGCTTGTGAGCGGTGAGACCAACACCTCAATGGCCGTTTCACTCCGAGCAAATAAATAAAGCAAAGCAGTACCTGATTTAGTAGTTCAGTTCAGTACAGTACAGACGCTGGTCCCCGGTCAGGTGAAGAGGAAGACCCACAGGATGTCCTAATATGGTCATGCAGCATCCGTCTCCTGGTCCAGGTTTGAGCAATGACGGTGTCCGAGAGAAGGGAGGAAGGGAAAAGAAACTGTATCCAAAAGCACTCTTCTGGCAAGACACTCTTCTGGCAAGACGCTCCTCTGGCGATCCATTAACACAGCCGTTCTGACTAGTCTTCACATCCAGGCCGGAATGATGAAGAGGCAGTCCCAGTAGTCAGCTGAGCAAGCTAACTAGGCTTCCGGTGCAGCGTTCACTTAGCCAGTGAATGCTAACAGTTCAGTGCTAACCGCCTTAAAGTGCAAAAAAAAGCATTAAACTACTGGACAAACTTCGAGCTGAAAATGTCCACAGGTAGTGCAAAAACATTAAACAAGTGCATATTACCGATCGCTGGGTTAGCGATCAGGAAACTTATTTAGTTACTTAAAGCTTCGGCATAAAAGTTTGCCTCGTGTGCCGGATTGCCCGTCACCTTCTTCGGCTCTCCCGTCAGACCCCGCTCTTACTTCCTTTAGCTTTTCAAAATAAAACAGAAATTAAATATACCAACAGAATTTTATACATTGCTTATTTTTAACTTACACCTATGTATTCTTACACAGATTTTAAATCTTTCATAACATCAAAGAACAGGAATATAAATGAAATACAATTTCAACTGTATTTATAACATATCCAACTTAATCAAGTGTAGTCTCTCTTTTTTAAACTATAACATAGCTTATGAATTTACCTGGGTAAATTTACCTGGGTTACACCCCCCCCTCTAAATGTCCAATGCCCTCAGTGGACAAATAAGGTCAGCCAAGAGGAGAAATGTAACTAAGTCTTACCAATGTGTATGGTAATACCTCTATGTACTATAGTGAGAGGTTGATCTTTCGACTTGCCTGGTTGATCATAAGTAAGTTTGACAACAGGTTTAACTGTACGTCTGGGTCTAGAAGGTGTTTGTGTCAGTATTGTGTTGTGAGGACTCGGTTGGCGTGTATCTTCTTCACTTGAGGCAGGTTCAGGATCTGAGTCTGACTCAGTGGCACCATCGTGCTCAGCTTCGTCTTCACCAGGATGTTCTCCTTCTGAGACATAGTCATTCTTGAACATGTCTCTGTCAATCCGTTCAGGAATGTCCGGACCAAGTTCATTCTTCTCCTGGAGCAGCTGTTCAAGGTAGGTTCTGTAGGATCGCTGCGGTCTTACATACTGAAACTCAGACGAATCAGAAGACAGATCACTCTCTGGGTCTGCTGAATGACGTGCAGGAGTATGCTTGCTGCGAAGACGTCTTTGGGTGGGAGACTTTTGTTCCATATGTTCCACTACATCTGGCGTAGGGAATCTCACAAGATCTCCAACTGGTAAGAGATTATCTCTGTGCAGTGTTTTCACTTTTCCATTTCCATTTTGAGGTTTCAACTTGTACACTGGTAGGTTTGCCAGTTGCTCAAGTATAACGTAGGGAATGTCATTCCAACGATTCTCCAGTTTGTGTTTTCCTCTCTAAACCAAGGTTCTCTTACTTCAACACCCTGTCCCCTGGTTGAAGGTTCTGAATCCCAGTCTTTTGTCACTAGGCTTTTTTGTTGCGAAGGTGAGTCTTGTAGGAGACATCGGTAGCCATCTTGTAAGCCTTTTGTAAGTCCTCTTTCAGCTTGGTGACATAAGTTGAATGCTGAGTTACCCTTCCGGCATCTGGGCAGGTACCAAAGCATAGATCAACAGGAAGCCTGGCCTCTCTCCCAAACATAAGGAAATATGGGGAGTACAGTGGAGTCGCACCTGGTGCTGCTGTACGCATGTACAAGAGAGACAACATGCTGGCTCCATTGACGTTTCTTTCCCTCACTCAAAGTGCCTAGCATTGACAGCAGGCCTCTAAGTGTAAACAGCTCGGGTTGCGGACCACCCTGGGGATGATATGGCGTTGTTCTGGATTTCCGACTTCCCAGCATTTGTAGTAGCTCTTAAATGAGTCTGGACTCAAAGTCTCCGCCATGATCCCAATGGATACGTGTCGTTTAAAGCCCAGTGAATAAAATACTTTTCCACCAGAGTTTTGGCGACTGTAAGAGCGGTTTGATTTCTAGTAGGAAAAGCTAGAGACATATCTTGTAAAATGGTCTGTTACCACTAAGACATTGCTTATTCCCTTTGAGTCAGGTTCCATAGAAAGGAAATCAATGCAGACAAGATCCATGGGGCCTGTACTCACAATCTGGTGAAGGGTTGCAACTCTTTGACATGGTGTTTTCCTTAGAAATGCACTCTCCACAGTTTTTAACGTACTCCTCCCGGCATGCATGGCCATTCCGGGCCAGAAGAACCTGCACCTGAGCATGTCAGTTGTTCTCTCCACTCCTAGGTGGCCAAGGTCATCATGCATTGACTTAAGCACAACTTTTCTGAACTCTGCTGGCAGCACAAGTTGGTTTGTCTGTTTTCCTGTGTGACTAGTACTCACACGGTGTAACAGTCCATCTTTCATGAATAGCTTTGCAACATCTCTTTTCAAGGCTCTAATCTCAGGATTAGACTTCACGTCTTCCGGCCACTTGCCAGAGTTCATGGCCTGCATGGCAGTTTTTATGACTGAGTCTTGACTTTGGGCTGTGATGAGCTCTTGATGGGACATTTGGCTTAAGGTGTTGAGCTCCATGCGTGTTGGATAGGCATACACTTCAGGTATGCAGGCAGGAGAAGCTCCAAGTTGCTCAATGTATTTGGGCGAATCTTTGCAAGAGTCAAGAGCACCAACCCGCTGGCAGATTGATTTCACGCCAGAGTGCGAGATACTCTGCCACTCTGCCTCGTCTCCAAGTTCCATCCTGGACAACAGATCTGCATCTATGTTGTTCCGTCCAGGCCTGTAGATGATGTCAAAGTTGTACACTGACAGGTCCGACAACCACCGATGCCCTGTTGCATTAAGTTTAGCAGTGGTGAGGACGTACGTAAGCGGGTTGTTGTCAGTGCATACTGTGAAACAGGCTCCATATAAATAATCATGGAACTTTTCAACTATTGCCCACTTTAAGGACAGGAACTCTAATTGATGGATAGGGTAGTTCCTTTCAGAGGGGCTTAGTTTGCGACTGGCAAACGCCACAGGTCTCAGTCCTTCTGGGTACTCTTGATAAAGGACAGCCCCAAGCCCACTAAGGCTGGCGTCAACATGCAACACGTACGGCTTGTCTGGGTCGGCAAAAGCCAACACTGGAGAGTCCGTGAGACAACGTTTGATCTGCTCAAAAGCCTCAGTGCATGACTCATCCCATCTTTCTCCAAATGGTTCTCTTTCATCCAGGTAGGTATTGTTTTGTTTCTGTTTAGGGCTCTTCCCTTTTTGCTTGGGGGCGTATCCCCTGGTAAGATCAGTCAGAGGCCGGACTATTGACGAGTAGCTTTTGATGAATCGTCTATAGTATCCACAGAAGCCTAAAAAGGAACGAAGGGCCTTTAGGGTGTGGGGTCTCGGCCAGTTGGTAACAGCCTCGATCTTTGTCGGGTCAGCAGCGATACCATCTGCTGAGACTATGTGGCCGACGTACTTGACTTTTGTCTGGCAGAACTGACATTTCTCCAGCGAAATCTTTAGGCCTACTTCCTGAAGTCGGTCAAGAGCTTTCAGCAATCTTTCCTCGTGTTCTTCTAATGTTCGACCAAACACTATCAAGTCATCCAAATACACAAGGACTTGCAGGAGGTTCATGTCGCCAACTGCTTTCTCCATCAAGCGTTGGAACGTTGCGGGCGCTCCAGTGATTCCCTGGGGCATTCTTTCGAATTGGTAGAAGCCCAGCGGACAGATGAAGGCCGTTTTTTCCTTATCCTCCTCTTTCATGGCGATCTGATAGTAACCACTTCTCAGATCCAGCACAGAAAACCACTTGCTACCCGAGAGGCAATCAAGCGCTTCATCTATGCGCGGCGTGGTGTATTGGTCAGGTATGGTACGGCTATTCAGTGTACGGTAATCTATACACATCCTAACATCCCCATTCTTTTTCCTGACGATCACTATTGGAGATGCGTAAGGGCTTCTAGACTCTTTGATAATACCCGCGGTCAGCAGTTTTTGAATGTGACGACGCACGTCGTCGATGTCTGCAGGGGTAATGCGTCGGGAGCGTTCACGGAATGGCCTTGGATCTGCCAGCCGGATGCTATGCTCAACGTCCTTGGCTAATCCTACATCCAGTTCATCTAGGGAGAAGACTGCTGCTCTTGCGGCTAACTTGTGCCGCAGTCTCATTTTCCATTGTTCTGGGACTGGCGATTCTCCAAAGTTGATCTGACTGGTGTTGAACTCCTCAGATTTGGACTGGTGACAAGTTGTCGTCGTTACAATGTCAGCAACAAAGAGTCGCCCCACAATAGTGCCTACAGGTAAGTTTGCACTCTTCATTGACTCATTTTGAATCAGGACATTACATTGGTTGTTTTCAGTTGCACTGCTTGGTATTACCATTGACTGGAGTAATACTTCTGCAGGCAATGGGCTGGTGGCTGAGGCTTCAGCAATCAGGATTTCATCGGGGAGCGGCTGGTCTAGTATAATGGTACAGGTGGCTTTTATACTGCCACCTGGAGGTATACTCAGAGTTCCAGGACCTTCCCATTTTATCAATCCTACTCCATCATCTTCCTCTTCTGGGGTTGATGGGGAAATGCTTGTCTCTGTGCTGGAGCATGAGCTCTGAATGCCAAAAATATGGGCTGGAGTTCCAGAAGGGTCTCTGCATAGCTGAGCTAAGCGTTTAGAAAGACTGGCTTTGGCATTGGTACCTATGATTACAGGTGTTTGATCAGGACCTGGTGGATCGGGACAAATCAGGGCTAGAACAGACATGACTGTTGGGGCCCCTGCCACCTTCTTTGGGAACTCCATATCGACAACCACATAGCCTAGATAGGGGTAGCTAGAGTCACTTAGCCCCCAGATGTCAAGCTTGTTCACAGAGTGGATGGGTGTATTTGGTAGGTATTTTCTATACCAGGACTCAAATATGATACTGACACGGGAACCACTGTCCAAAAGTGCATCACATAAGTGTCCATTCACTTTCAATGGCTCAACTGAAGGTGGACCTATTAAGCCTTCAGGTATGCCCATGGGTTCATGTAGATGTACAGCGTTTTTTCCTCACGGTGCAGTCAGGATCAGTAACCAGTGTGGCTTTGGCATTAGGCTGTGGGCTATTGGTCTTGGCTTTCTTGAGGGCTTGGAGCAGTCTCTGAATAACTTTGCTATGGTTTTCAGGTCGGTTGCATTTCCCAGCCATATGGCCATTTTCACCACAACGGTAGCAAAGCGTTCCTCACTCTCTGCTGAAGACCTAGCTGGTGTGCTAACTGCCATGACAACTTGTGGAGCTGCAGCTACATTTTGACGTCGTGGAGTCTTTGAGTTCATTTTTTGCTGTAAATGTTTGACCTGTTTTTTTAGTGCTATTACTTCAGGATCAAGGCTTGTTGCAGTGTCAGTGTTAGCTGAATGTTGTTCAGCAACCTGGACTTCAGGTTGAGACTGAGTAGTAAGGGCTGCAAACATCGACTTGACTTCCTTTATTTCTGCTCGCAGGTTCTGTATTTCTGACTGTTTGTTCTCTGCTTGTATTTTGGCATGGACAGTATGGACTGACTGATTGAGCTTTACTTTGGAAGCTTCATACTCCTCCTCCGTCCGGATTTCTTTTAGCAGTTCCAGAAAGGTAGGGGGTTTGGCTCGTCTTTCTCTTAATCTCAGCTGCAACAACATTAAGTCAGCATTTACAGCTCCTTTAAGTAGCTGATCTACTCTGGCTGTGTCCATTTTGCTGGCTGGCAAGCCACCTCGTTGTACAACTTTACTCAATGCACGCTCAAGCCTTCGCAGGAAGTCCGACAACTTCTCACCACGTTGCTGCTGTAAGAGTCTGAAAGAAAAATACAGGTCATCACCAGACTCAGCTAGTCCAAAAGCACTTTCGAGGGCCTCTAAGCACTTAACTGGAGTAACGTCAGGATCTGCAAGGCGTATTGCTTTAATTACTTCCAAAGCTGGCCCCTTTAAACTCTCCATTATCCTTCTTCTTTTGTCTTTATCAGAGCCATCAGTTTCCTCAACCATAAGGTAAGCTTGCTCGAGCCAATGGTCGAATTGTTCCTCTCCAGCCGGAGTAGGTACAACACCTGAAAAGATGCGCAGGCGTCGAAAGCCTCCACTTTCTACACCAGGTCTGTTTGTTTTGTCTATTAAGTTAGCAACAGCACGAATGAGGGACTCTTCAGGAGATGGGGTAGACTGTGGCTCAGTGAACAATGCCTGTACATCATCCAGCGTTTTTCCCCTCTTCCTGTAAGAGTGCACTCAGTTTAACATTAAAGTCATCCTGAGGACTGGATTCATTAAATGCAGTAATAACTGGCCAGGCTGCCAGTCCTTCCAGTGTCAGCACTTCCTGAGGAACATTTTCGGCTGTGACGTCCTGCCTACATTCACAAAGTACGAGCATCTCATTGTCAGTGCCATGACACATGCGTCCTCTGACTCGGACTCGACCAAGAGACTTAATAGTTTGCAAAGTCTCTTCAATAACTGCTATTTCTGTGTTTTTCAGGAACAACTGTCAGCAGAGCAAAATTCTCATCAAGTCCTTCTCCACGACACCACTTTTTCAGCTGGTTAATCAATGTGTTTGCCATGTTACATGTGTGTAAATGTGGATATTAAAAAGGGAAATTATGACGATAAATGTGACTGTGAAATGTAAAGCACAGCAGCTAAAGTTAACCCAACAGATTTAGGAAAAAGCTAATCCCAATGCTATCCCAGCGGTGCCTCCATTTATGTAGCCCACCTTCACTCTCTGTACTAGGTAAGGGCCTCCTAGATTCTCATTTGTAGCATAAAAGACTAATCCCTAAACAGCTGGTCTTTAAAGTATCTTTCACTAGCAAGGACCACGCCACAACAAAAGGAGTGATGATGACGATGATGATGATGAATGAAGGATTGATTGATTGAAAGAAAGAATGAGATATGATGATGAGCCGGAGGAAGACCTAGTGTGTGGGGGTGTAGTCTTTCGGTAGTGAGTCCCGTAGGGAACCCCAAAGAATGACTGGCCAGAGCCAAGAAGTGAATGAGCTCTACGTAACTCTGAAAGGTTATTGCAAACGTTTGAACGATAGGCTTGCTAAGACCAGCATCTGAGCAACTGAATATCTTTGGTCTGATACATCGAATCTAGAGGCGTTGGTGGCTGCGCCCGCCAGTGCGGAACAAATGGATGGAATAGTTTTATGATTCTAAGCCGGACAGATGGACTTGACAGAAATGGTTGCTGAACCAGAATCTAGTTGCCAATTTCCTTTTCTCAGTGAAGAGCGGATCCAGAGGTGAGGCAGTTGATTGCAGTCCAAGTTGGAATTAGTCTGGAACTGGTTCTTAGGGCTGAAGTGTGAATACAATTCAAACAGATAAATGGGGAAGAGATTCCGAGTTGATCTGTTTTTCTTTTAAGCGTGAAAAGGAACCAGTCAGGTGAGTAGAAGATATCTGAGAGGCAAGGGGTGAAAAGGAGAGTTGAAAATGGACGTTGTAGGTGCAAAATTCAGAGGATCATAGGATGCCAAAATGACTGCTTCCAGATCTGATCAATGGTAGAACAGTTTCCTGATCGTAACGTGTTAATGCAGAGGTGGAGAAAGTCCAACGTGAGAGGAAGGCGTATCGTTTTCGGAGCTGACTCTCATTTTGAGAGAGTCTGTTTAAGAAAAAAAAAAAAAGCCTGGTGACATGACAATGAGTGATAGATGGACACGAAGAGCCAAGCTACAGTTAGCTGTACAGAAGAATATACCGGAAAGGTAAGTGTGGATAGTGGAACAGA
>JALJCO010010591.1:0-130590 GCA_023101725.1 Atherinomorus stipes | reverse complement strand
GTCGCTGTAGTGATGACGCTGTAGTGACGTAATTCTGCGAGACGGTAGACAATTCAACTTAAACCAGGCGAGTTAGCAAACTTTTAAGGCTTCAACTTATTAACATTTGCCAATATAATAGATAATCAGTAAATTTAATAAACAAACAAAAAAGCAATATAGTGAAGTGGCACTCCTGGAGGGAAACGCGGAAGATACCATCAGCCCAGAAGATCTTATTGATCAGTATTTGCGATCACTCTAATATGAAAAATGGAAAGCCGAACGCAACATCCACCCCGGAAAACAAGAGAGCTCGGGTAGTAGACTCCTCCGGTGGCGGCGTTCCACAAGAAAACTCGGTGGATATCCTTCTCTATGAGGAGAAGAAGGTAAACAGCTTTGACGGCCGTTTGAACCTGCTGGAGGCTCTTCACAAAGAGTCTGGTGAATCTCCCGGGAGTCGCTGGAGTTTAGCTATCAACAGGTAGAAACGCTTGCAGCCGCAAACGCTGACTTACAAACACGGTTAAGTGGTCCCTCACTGAGGGAATTAACCGGCTGTCAGGGGAAAACAAAAAGATGAGAGGCAGTTATCTACCCTTCAGGCTCGAAGCATGAGAGACAACCTGGTATTCTCAGGCATCCCAGAAGAGACAGATGAGTGAACCCGAGGAAACGGTAAAAGCCTTCATTCATAAAGAGCTGAAACTCCCCTGCTGATTTTAGCCAGCAGCATCGGCTTTCACCGTGTACATCGCATAGGAGGCAAAAGAACGGATTCATCGCAGACCCAGACCGATTGTGGCCAAGTTTCTGTCTCACTTCAAACAAAAAGAGCAAGTAAAGAGACAGGGCCTCGCGAGCTAAAAGGGACCGATTTTGGGGTAAAACGACCAATACCCGAAAGAAAAACTTGACCGGCGTAAAGTTCCGTTCCCCATCATAAAGAAAGCCATGTCGGAGGGCTCTCGGGCTGCTATCGCGGCTGACAAATTATTTATTAACGGACATCTTTACCGGGACCCAAACATCACCCCGTGGCTCTTCTGGATGTCAGGTACAGTCTCAGTCCCCATATCCTTCTAACTGTGATTATATGAATTATTATCTGTTATGATCATAATTGCTTAATTTCACTACCGTTTCGACCTCTACCGTTCACAACACGATGCACTTTTTAAACCTCTGGTTTGTTGTTACATTTTTCTTTTTTCACCTTTTATTACTTTCCTCCCTTCCTCCTTTTTCCTTCTACCATCACACACTGAACGGTCATTTCATCCGCGACTTTATAAACATTAATAACCCCCGAGGGCAAAGGTCTTGTGCCCGACGCGAGCGCGAGGCACATAAGCAGGCGCGCGCACATACGGTGAGATACGCACAGGTAGGCACGCGCGCGCTTACATGGCGAGATACACACAGGCAGGCACGCGCGCACACACGGCGAGATGCACACGGGCAGTAACCGCGCACACACGACGAGATACGCACAGGCAGGCACGCGCGCGCACACGCGGCGAGACACGCACAGGCAGGCACGCGCGCATACACGGCGAGATACACACGGCGCAGACACACGCGCACACAGACTGCAGGACGAAACGGGCGCGTGCACACTCCCGGACAAAGGCGATCATCCATCTGGCAACTCAGTACTTAGACGGGACTGCAGAGATACGCATACAGACGCACGGCTTTTTATTGATATGTATGTGACACTCATTTCAGCGTTGGTTGAATGAAAATAGTCACCTGGAATGTGCACGGAGCTGGCCACAGGGGATAAGAGATTAAAAAATTTTCAATCGGCTTAAAGACCTCCAGGCAGACATTGTTTTACTGCAGGAAACACATTTACCAAACTCTTTCAGCAGTAGCTCCTTAAGACAAGACAATTTCCACACGTGTATTTAGCTGGTTATAATTCTATTGACAAAGAGGTGTAGCTATTCTGGTTAATAGCAGGTTAAAATTCTGAAATGGATGACATAATCAGAGATCCACAAGGGCAGATTTATAATAGTCACATTAAATGTCTCAGAATCTTAAGGTATGTATTGCGAATTTATATGGACCTAACATCGATGACCCATTATTCTTTGACTCATTTTTCTCTGCTTTGCATAAGTACTCAGATAGAGCAATAATACTGGGCGGAGACTTCAACATGGTGTGTGATCCAGAAATAGACAGGCTTAGTCCAGCAGGAAACAGTAAAAGATGGCAGTCATTAGAAATTGTTAAACAGTACAATAATGACTTTGGCCTCTGTGATGCGTGGCGATCACTCAACCCCTACCTCACGAGACAATATACCTTCATTCTGCGGTCCACCACTCCTATTCTAGATTAGATTACTTTTTAATCAGCAGCTCACTGATGAGTGAAATCTCAGAAATAGAAATCCACCTAATAACCATCAGTGATCACGCACCAGTATCAGTAGCTCTGAGAAATAAAACTGTTAAACCAACAACAAGGAGTTGGAGATTCAACACCTCATTACTGAAAGATCCTGAGAGTTTATCAGCTATTTCAAAAGAGAATGGTCCATTTATCTAGAGAACAACGACTTACCAGAAACCCCAGCATGTGTCCTTTGGGAAGCAGGTAAAGCAGTAATGCGAGGAAAATAATTTCTTCTTCTCAGCAAGAAAAAAGGAAGCTGCAAGAACCTCAGAATTAGGAAATCACTAAATCACTAGAAGAAGCCTATCAGGTCAACCCGGAGGAACACATGCTGAATGATATAAGGAAACTCAAGCTTGAGTTAACAAAATAATAGACCAAAAACGCAATTCCTGGTTCAAAGACTTCGTTTAGAAAACTTCTGAATACAGTAACAAGTCTGGAAAGCTTCTAGCTAATCAGTTAAAAATAAACAAGGAAAAAAGCGACAATCTCCCTCAATTAAAGACTCAGAAGGAAGTATCAGCCATGATCCTGACCAGATAAATAATATCTTTAGAAATTTCTACAGAACACTATAAGGAATCCCAAATAACCCCACAGATGAGAATATTAATCAATTTCATTAATCTAATTCTCCCCAAACTACAACAGGGGAAAATATGACGGTCTTAGATTCACCCCTCTCAATAAATGAATTACATGACGCTCTGCAACATATGCCCAATAATAAAGCCCCAGGCCCAGATGGATATCCGGTCGAATTTTACAAAGAGTTCTGGACAATTCTGGCTCCCACTTTTATAAAATGATACTAGAAATAAAAGAGAAACAGAAAATACCACCAAATATGAATTCAGCAAATATCACCGTATTATTAAACCAGGTAAAGACCCGACACTTCCAGCTAGTTATCGTCAACCTCATTAATAAATGTAGATCTTAAGATAATCAGCAAAGCACTCGCTAAAAGGATAGAAAAAATAACTCCTCTGATAATACATCCTGATCAAACTGGTTTTATTAAAGGTCGACATTCTTTCTACTAACACACGCAGGCTGATTAACCTAATAGACTATGCTACCATTCATAATCTGGAATCCACTATCATCCTCGCTAGATGCAGAAAAAGCCTTCGATCGTGTTAACTGGAAATTCCTGTTTGCAACATTAGATAAATTTGGTTTTGGTCCTTATTTCATAGACTGGATAAAAATACTTTATAACAACCCTAATGCGTGTGTGAGGACCAATGACCAAACTTCTCCAAGTTTCTGTTTACAGCGAGGCACCAGGCAGGGCTGCCCGCTCCCCTTCACTTTTTGCCATTTTCATTGAACCACTAGCAGCCGCTATAAGACAGAACAGAGATATTAAAGGGATCCTGGCAAAAATCTAGAACATAAAATAAGTCTCTACGCAGACGACGTACTGCTTTTCCTCCAGAACTCATCAACATCTCTCTCCCCAGACAATCACATTGATCAATAAATTTTCAATGATATCTGAGTACTCTATTAACTGGACCAAGACTACAGCTTTATCTGTTAATTGTACTTTACAAAATATCCCTAACACCACAATACAGTCTGGCAATATCAGATATTTAGGAATAAATATTTCTCCACAACTTTCAGAGTTAATAAAGTTAAATTATGTCCAGCTATTAAAGTCAATAGAGGAAGATCTCACGCCATGGAAGCACTTACCCATATCACCTATGGGGAGAGTTGCTACCATCAAAATGATGGTTCCACCGAAAATTAACTACTTGTTCTCAATGATACCCACCAAACCTTCCTCCAGTTGGTTTAAGTCACTGGACTCTCACATTTCCAAATTTCTGAAAAACAAGCCATCACGTATCAGTTTAAAAACCTTACAACAGGTAAAAGACCGGGAGAGGGTTAGACTCACCCAATTTCAATTATTATTTCCTAGCAAATAAGCTACAATTTATTTCCAAATGGCTGAAACCTACCCATCTAGATGAACCGTGGCTAGACACAGAACAAGCATTATGTGAGGATCTGGATGTCTCTGATTTGCCGTTCATCAGTTCAGCAGTCAGATCTCATAAATGCTTTTAAAAGTATCAACATCTGCTCTACTCTGAAAGCATGGTGGGAATTCCTGAAATTAACTGAGTCTTCTATTATTCCATGTAAACTCACACCCATCTGGAATAACCTGGATATTTTACAAAACAAGAAAATGATTAATTTTGTGCATTGAAGGATAAAGGAGTAAAACAATTACAACATATCATTGAAAATGGAAAATTCCTGTCATTTAATACACTTACCTTACAATACGGGATCAATAGTACTAAATTCTTAGAATACCACCAACTTTAAATCTATATTAAGCAAAATATACTCCTCTAACCAACTGATCTTGCAGACTCCGGTCAGGGTAGCAGAATTCCTGAATCTCTCTATCCCCAAACTACTGTCGAAAATATATAGATTATTATTAAAACTGGATGATTCAATTTCCCTTCCAACTTCAAGTGGGAGGCTGACTTGTCCAGAACCCTTAACCAAAACACATGGACACAGATATGTTTAAACACGCTCCTAATGACTAAAACTCAAATATACAGTTGATACAATTCAAGGTTTTACACAGAGTACATTACACAGGACAGAGGATGTTCAAGATGGGTCTGTCACCTTCAAATATTTGTTTGCACTGCAATGAGAATACAATAGACAATTATCTTCACGCCTTGTGGTCTTGTCCACCTGTCCAGAGGTTTTGGCTTCAGGTATGCGATGACCTGTCAGCGTGGCTCAGGTGTAACTTCCCTGCAAGCCCCACACTGTGTTTACTGGGGGACTTGGATGAGATCAATACGGTAACCAATTATGCACATATGATACTTACTGTATTATGTATTGCAAAGAAAACTATCTTGGTAAACTGAAATCCAAAATAATCTGAGCATTAGCCAGTTTAGGAATCTCTTAGTAGACCATATCAGTATTGAGATGATGTCTGCCTCCTCTAAGAACCAGTTAGATGAATTCCCACTCCTCTGGTCCCCTGTGATTAGCTCCATCACTTAACGTTGGTGTAGGAGAGCGCCTCGGCGATGTGGGGGTTGGGTGCCGGCGAGTGCTTGATGGCTATGGATCCCTGGCGGTTGACTTGGGGGGGGGGTCTGGGCTGCCTCGCCGCTGGGGCGGGGCTGTATCCAGCCCGATGGGGGGCATGAGGGTCAGCGGTTGGGGCTGCTCTGCGGCGGTGGGCGGGTCGCTGGTGGGGCCCTGGCCGGTGGCTGTCGGCTGGCGCCGGGTGGCCGGGGTCGTCCCGGGGCGGGGGGGGGGGGGCCCTGGGCCCCGCTGCTCCGGGGTGGCCCCTGCCTCCGGGGCCGGGGGACCCGGCTTGGCGCTGGGGGGGGGGGCGGGCCGGCGGGGCGTGCCTCCTCTGGATTTGGCCGGTCCTCACGACCTGATGACGTCTGGTCACTGCGCCGGGGCGCCTCTGCTGTGTGCGTGCGGGTGTGTGTGCTGGTGGGGGTGTGTGTGTGGTGGGGCTGGGGGGTGTATCGTTGTCGTGTCTGTGTGTGTCGGGATGTGGGCATCCGGGATGTTGGTGTCGCGGGAGCGGCCGTGTGGGGGGTGTGGATTTCCCCTGTGCTTGTCCTGCGTGTGGGGCTCTGGGGGTCGCGGACGGAGCTGCGCTTTCCGCCGGGGTGCTTGGTTTTCGGCGGACCCGTGGTCATGTCGTGTCGTATCGATGTTGGGGTGTCTGGCGTGGCTGTCGGGGTGTGGGGTTTTGTCCATATCGTTCAGCTCTAGTGTGTGGAGGTGGGGGGTTGCGGGGTGGCCGGGTCTTTTCCACGCCGGGTGCCTGTCCCGCCTGGCCGCTGTGTCGGTTGGGGCTGGCCTGCGCTGGTGGTCTCGTACGGGTTGGTCTCGCGTGGTCCGGGGGCTGGGGGCGGTGGACTTGTGGCGTGGGGGGGGCTGGTGGCCCCGCGGTCCCCGTCCTTGGTATGTGTAGGTGGGTGTGTGACTGGAGGGGGGGCGTGAATGCGGTTGTGTGTGTGTGTGGCTGCCTGTGGAGGGGTGTGGAGATGGGTGGGTGGGTGGGGGTGCATGGATGATGGGTGTTTGGGTGCGGGGGTGGTGGTGCATTGGTGGGGTTTGTGTGTGTCAGGTTGGGGGGGGGGGGGGGGGGAGGAAAGGGGGAGAAAAAAAAAAAAAAAAAAAAAAAAAAAAAAAAATAGCAGCTCTGCGTGCCTCTTGGGGGGTTTGCGAGGCCTGGGGATGTTGGGCCGGTGACTCTGGCCCCTCCGCCGACCCTTTCCGCTTCCGTCCCTTTTCCCCCCTCCCTGGCCTGGCGTGGTCGAGCGCCCCCAGGGGCTGAGGCTGGCCCCTCTGTGCTGAACGCCGGACGCCGGGCCGTGGGGGCGGCCATGCCTGCCCTTTCTGCCCTGGGGGGATCCCGGGAGGCAGGGGTACCTAATGCCGGTAACGGCTCTTCTTCCAGGGGGGAATTCATACCCCCCTGGTCTCCCTTCCCAAGACCCCCCCCCCTGCTCTACCTCACACACACACACCGTAGGGTTTTGGGGAGGGAGCGTGTCAAGCGGGTATGGTGAGGGAGGGCACCAAAGTGCCTTTGCTTGCCACGTCTAGAGGCAGCCTGCTCCCCAGTTTTAACCACACTTAGACACCTAAACACATAAAATAACAACAGCTCACAACCACTTCTGAGGGGCGGGCCATATAGTGTGTGGTAGGAGGGAGGGGCCGGTTGGGGGGACATGCCCCCTACGCGACCCCACTCCCGGCATGACTTGGCACTGCCCCTTAGTTTTAACTGCAAACAACACACATCTTACACACACAGTCATGAGTGGGGGGGGGGGGGGGGACAGGGTCCTTTCATACCCCGGTCTCCCGGGCGCTACTGGGGGGAGGGGGGGGGACAGTGGCTACTTCACGCGCCAGTGGTTAAGGCTGGCTGCATTGCGGGGGATCTGCTGGCCTGGGGGATGCCTGGCCTGCTGCGTCCGGGGGTGGGGGATGGGGGGGGTGGTGGTGGGGGGAACGTGTTGGGGGCTTGGAACTCGCGGCTCCTTCCCGGCCCGAGCTACCACTCAGGAGGCACGAGGGCATGGGCAAGAGAGAGGTGGGTATGTGAGAATAATGAATGAGAGTGTGAAGGAGGAAATGTGGAGGGAGGAACTTGGGCTGGAAGAGGGAGGAGATGTGGGTAAGTGGTTGAAGGAAAGGGGGATGGAGGAAGGAGTGGCATGCTCGTGAGTGTCTAGTAGGGATGGTCGTGAGGGGCTGAAGGAAGGAAGGGCGGGAGTGTGATAGGTCAGAGGGATGGGCGGGGCTGGACATGTAAGGGGGGGGACTGTATGGGGTATTGGGGGTATAGGGAGGTGGGGGCGTATGTGTGGGGGGGTGGGGAGGGGTTGGTGCAGTTATGTGGGGGGAGTGCATGTGTGTGTTAGAGGGTATGAGGAGGTGGGGGTAGGTGTGGACGGTAGAGGGAGGAGAGTGTTGGGGGTGGAGAGAGGAGTGAGTGTGGGTATGTAAGGTCAGAGAGCGGAGTGGGTGGGTGTATGCGTGTGTGGGGGGGGGGGTACACGGAGGTGTTGGGTAGGGCTGGGCGGTGTGGGCGGAGGTTCGTACCTCGGTATTCGTGCCGGGCATCTTGGTGTCGGTGCGGTGCGGTGTGGCTGCGGGTTGGTTGGGGGCCGGGCGCTTTGGTGGGGGGGTGCGGTTTTGTTTGTGGCTTCCGGGGTTTTTTGTGCGGGGCGGGGCGCGGGGGGGATCTGTATCTTGTATGTGGTTGCTCTTGCGGTATTGATGTCTTGGGTGCCTGTGTCTCGATGTGGGGGCGGTGACGGTATATCTTTCAGCCCCAGTGTTGGGGTAGGTGTGTGGGGAGTGTGTGTGTGAGCGTGGTGGCGGGGTAGGGGTGGGAGAGGTGGTGGCGCCCTGGTGTCAGGTGTATCAGGGACTTTGGGGTGGGGGGCTGGCCTGCCCTGGGGGGGCGTCGTCTGGGGGATCCGGTCCTCCTGGGTTTCGGTTGGGCCGCCCGGGTCCGGGGGGGGGTGGCTGCTCCTGGGCGCTTGGGCCCTGGGCCCGGCGCTGTCTCCGCTCCGGGGGACGCCCGGCGCCCGGTGGGGTCGGCAGCTGCTGGTCTTGGTCCGCTGGGGCCTGGGCCTCCAGACTGCGGGGGGCTCCGGCTGGGGCCGCTTTTTGCCGCCCTTCGGGGGATGCATGTCCGCTCTTTGGGGGGGGGTAGCTGGGATCTGGGCCTCTGGGTGGCTGCTGGGGGCCTGGGTCGCGAGCCTTGCGGGCTTCCTCCTCCTTGCAGAGACGAGGCTGCATCTGCATGACTGTATCACCACGGAGCACCCTTTATTATGCATGTTGACACTGTGACACTACTTCCCATTGCGATGACTAGGTTGTACCTCTTCTCTACTTCCCATTGCGCTGACTAGGTTGTACCTCTTCTCTGCGTAGTTCTGCGTGTGTTTGTATGATCTGAGGATATTTAAGCCACCTGCAGGTACTCCTGTAGGGGATTGCTTGTTTTGTTTTCCAACAGAGACCTTGGTTGTTTAGGGATCGCGGTACAGATGTACCAGTGAACTGTGTAAGTGGATTCATGTTTTCTCTTCTCTCTCTCTTCCTCTTCCTTACTCCTCTCTCTCTGTTTCACTTTCTATCATTACCTCTATTCACTTTCATTTCTCCCTTGTCAGGCCCAGCAGTATGAAATGGAATGGTGTAATAGACAAATGTTTAAATAAAGAAATAAAATGAATAAACATGATATCAAGTGGAGCCTTATGTTCATAAAGCTCCGCTTGATAAAGCAAAACTGTTCAACAGAATAAAGCAATCAGATTTCCATTCTGCTTGCTTCAATGCTGGACAGGACAAGTAAAAAAAAAAAAAAAAAAAAAAAAAAAAAAAAAAAAAAAAAAAATCCTTTTATAATTGATTTCATGCAATATTCTCATTTTTGAGTTGTTGATTTAGAGGTTTTCTTAAGCTGCAACTTCTAATCAGCAACATCCAAACAAATAAAAGCTGCAAATATATTGATTCACATATTATTTATCTATACAATCTGTAAATTGCACCTTTTAAGTTGAAGTATAGAAATGCATAAACTTTTTCAGGATATTCTAATTTTTTGGGTAGTACCTGTAGTTTGTTTTATACCACGGTCAGTAATAATTCTGATGTCAACGGGTGTCGGGCTGTAACGGTTCAAGTCACGGTTCGGGGTTTTGTCAGTACAGTGATGGAAAAAAATGCAAATATGTTTTATTAACAAGCTCACTGAAACTGAACATCAAAGCTGTTTGTAGTGCCTGTAAATGTTCACATATGTGAGGCCTGATGCCTTCATTCACATGGCAACATGGTTCACTCGTTTAACAGTAGTATCGGATCGATATTGGGTATGGTATCGGACTGGATGGAAAAACCTGGATCGGTGCGTCTCTAACTGTCATCAGCTGCTCCTCGGAAAGATGAAACTGGCATCAGAATCGGTGGTTTTCCGTTTGTTGCCGTCTCATCTGCAGCAGCCGGTTTCCGTGTCTCCACCCGGGCGTGAAAGGGGAGGCGAGAGCGGCTTTCTGCTCCACCTGTAGCGCAGATGCAGCGCTCCCTCCACACCTCTGAAGCAGACATGGTGTTCCAGCGCTCTCCCACCTGCAGGGTGTTGACCTTGTCCGTCACATTTCAGGCTCTGGGGACTTCTCCGGCTCGGCAGCTGGAGCTCGCAGGTGGATGGAGGGAGGGGTTGTCATGGAAACAGGCCACGGGGATGGGACTCAGAGGAGAAAAGCTCTCATTGATGGCAGATTTCCGGTGTCACCCGCTGAGCGTGCAGAAAGGCTGGTCCGTTTCCTCGCCGGCGGATGTCTCGCTGAAGCCGAACGCCAGACTGCTGCTGCTCTGTCCTCACAGCCGTGTTTCCTGCAGCCCCCCCGCACATTTCTGCAGGAACAGACATTCCAGATACAGTTCAAGTCTTTAACCGTCACAGGAACATGCAAAGTACCAGAATCCTCAAACCCAGTCAGAGATTCTGCTTTGACTGTGATGCTCGTATCAGTGCGCAGATCCAGATGAACTCTCCAAGGATTAAAAATCTATTTTCAGCTGACAGTGAAGTTTTATTTTTCTCTGTAACACGTTCACAACTTGATGGAAAAATCTAAATAAATAAGAGTCTTTATAATGACAAACTTATTTAGTTTATTCTGCAGCCGTCAGCGTTCATCATCATCATCATCATCATCATCACCTGCATCATCACCTGTATCAGGTTCCGAACCGGGTTTTACATGCATGACATCACCGGGTTGGTATTACTGCGTATTATTGATGCAGGAGCATGTCAGATGTGTCAGGATCGGTACCGTTCACATTCGAATCGATGCGGTACCAGCTTCCGGTACCGACCGGGACCAGCTTCCGGTACCGATCGGTACCAGCTTCCGGTACCGATCGGTACCGGCTTCCGGTACCGATGCGGTACCAGCTTCCGGTACTTATCGGTACCAGCTTCCGGTACCGATGCGGTACCAGCTTCCGGTACCGACCGGGACCAGCTTCCGGTACCGCATCGGTACCGGCTTCCGGTACCGATGCGGTACCAGCTTCCGGTACTTATCGGTACCAGCTTCCGGTGCCGATCGGTACCAGCTTCCGGTACTTATCGGTACCAGCTTCCGGTACCGATCGGTACCAGCTTCCGGTACTTATCGGTACCAGTTTCCGGTGCTTCTGTGTGAGTTTCTATGGCAATAACAGATTTATTTCTCATTCTCATCATAGAATTTGTAGCTAACATATGAGAGCAAAATGCAGCTGTTTTCATGCTCTTCGTGTCGGAGCGTCGGGCTCACGGAGGGAAACTTACTGACAGAATAATTAATGAGAAAAGTGATGGAATGAGCCGATGTTGCAGAGGGTGGACCCTCCTGCGCGGTAACCGGGTTCAGACAGTTTCTGCCTGCTGGATGAACCAGACGAGCTTCCTCAGAGAGACGCAGACTCCATGTCTGATTTAAACCGTGGCTGATGCAGCAGCTCCTGTGTGGAAACTCCGCTGTGATGAGTTTAATAAGCTGTGTTTTTGCAAAGGAGGGAGATGTGACCTGCACGTCGGCCCCCGAACTGGTTTACTGTGTGCTGGAAAACTCATGAAGCGTTTACATCATAGTGAGTTCTTGAACAGCAGTTTGTGAACAATTTCTGTTTTGCAAAGCTCGAATACATGTATGTTTAAAACTCACAACGCAACTTTTCCACCTGAAAAAAACTGTTTCTGACTCGTTTTGATGCCACACCAACATTCATTATGCACATTTCTCCGATCGTCACCGTCCAGCGGCGTCCCGAAGCTCAAATCTGCAGCATGTAACTTTTCCATCAGCTGACTGCTGGTTGTGCACCCCGCTACGTACAGTACTTCACTTATGAGTGTCGTGAGATATTTTGACTAGAAATGAGAAAAATATACTTGCTAAGATTTGAGTTTTTGCAGTGCAGCAAACGGATATGAAGCAGACATGAACACAGCAGGTGTTTGAACGCATCACGGAGGATTCAGCAAAGAAACGCAAGGAAACATTACGGAGGAAGAGAGAAAGGGACAGAACAAGAGTCAAGATGAGACTGTTACTGGCTGGAGGGAATCACTGTACAGGTACGATGATGATGATGATGATGAACCGATAAAAGTTGCATTGTGGGTCTTTAATAAGAACCATCAACAACAAGGAAGCAGCTGTTTTACACTTCGGCTTCCTTCCACTGAAGATTATTTGTCTCCATTTAGTAATAATTGAGGAGAAGGGCACGGAGAGCATGCAGAAGACAAGCATGTCGTGGGGGGTCGTCTGATTGCTCCTCCAGGCTCAGAGCTGTCAGTCAACATCAGAAACAGGCGGATCTTCCCTGGAGATCCACGTTTCTGGCAGTAAGGCTGTGATTCAGCTTTGCATCACGGTGGAGTTATGGGACCTCCTGGAGACAATGCTGGCTTCATTATCAACACCACTACAACTAGCTGAGAGAACAGAGCTTTGTTTCAGGTCATGTCTGAGACCAGGATGTAAGGAAAGCTACAAAGAATGTTTCAGAAAATGGAAATTGAACGTTACAATAATAAATTGCAGTTTGAGTCATTTCAAATGCAGAAAACATCATAACAAGGTTGTATTAGTTTGCCTGAACTAACTAAAACACGACCATTTGTTTATTCGTTTGTGCCGTTCATTCGTTTGTGCCCCCCCCCCCCCCCCCCCCCCGACTTTGTCCAAAACTCCCCAAAATGGTCTCAATCTTTTGTGCTGCGTTTTCGTTTGTGCTGTTTTGGTTTAAAGATAAAACAAGATTATAAAATGACGACATCACTAACCCCCCCCCATTGTTTTGAAGCCAGACTTTAGGAGGGAGTGGTCCTGGCTCATTGGACCCTCAGGTAGATGAGGAGTTAAAGGAAAGTTTGATGGCACCTTGCCCCCAGGTTACGGTTAAAATGGCTGGAGTGCCAGTTCAGTGTGTTTTGGACACTGGTTCAATGGTCTCAGCGATTTCTGAGTTTCTTTAATGAGCATTTTCAAGATAAACTTGCGTCCGAATTGGTTAAAAAGGTGTCGGTGGTTTATGCTGCATTAGCAAAGCAGCACAAATATATATATATATATTTATATGTTTAGCACAAACCAGCAGGACTGCAGCACAAACCAAGGAGGCGACTGAAACAAAAAGGTCCATAAAAGTCCACAAAAACTTGTCAATATTCCTCCATACTGCTCGTCCAATGTAATCCAAGTGTCCTGAGTGGGTAGCGTCCAGAATTTACTGGAAACCATCATTTAGTAGATTTTTAGAGCCTAAACAGTAGAACATCGTACTTCCCCGACGCGTCCATGAGAGTTCACGACATACGGAAGCCGCGGCGTTCAGCGCCGACTCTGCTGATAATGCAAGTGTAGAAGAAGAAATTAGCTGTTTACATTGTGATAAGAGCGACAGAGCTGCAGACAAACACAAGAGGGGCTGATACTGATTTAAAAGAAAGAAAGAAAGAACGTGCGATCTCGTCTGCTGAGGCTTCTGTAGTGTGGTGAACTTTCATGGACGCATCAGGGTTTTTGTGGGCTTTTATGGAGCTTTTTGGTTGCAGCTACACAGGTCTGAAAGCACTACATCCACCAGCTTAGCTCTGATTCTGAAGTTACTGCTGTGCCGTCATTTTCAGGATTCTGCAGGGATTCAGTCTGAAACTGTTTTCGGATCGTGGCTTTGCAGAGAAACATCGTCCATTCTCTGCTACCACTGCAGCCTGTAACCAAACTCTTACACTGCTTTGTGCACAGCACAGAAAATCTTAAAGCAAGAAAAGACAAGTGCTACCAAACACAAATGCTTCGTTCGTCCAGCTCTTCTACCTGACCACGTTTCATTCGGTCAGCCAGTAATTTCTGACCAATGAACATTCAGTCATATAGAAGGCACATAACTCAAAGGATGAACCGGTCAGCGTTGGCTCCACAAAGACCAGACAAGCCAAGTTCACATTTACGCAGCTTTGTTGGAAACTTCTGGAACAGACAGAATTTCCTCCAGTTTCTCCGGTTGGATCAGCAAATACACCAAAAGCAGCATTCTGACGGGATCAGTAGGGACCTCATGTAATCTGTGATAATGACAGAGATCGTCTGTGATTTTAATCCCATGCGAATCGGCCGTGTCAGCGATTTGTGATGTAATAATTCCCCCGCAAATTACCTACTGTAATTTACTAAAGTCCGAGGTACTCTGATAATATCAATCCAGTGTGAATGGACATCTCTGTGATTTGGACAAAAAGTGATGCGTTTCATTTCCTGTTTGGTGAAGAATGAGGCTAAAAATAGGTTTTCCTTCCAAATAATTATGTTTATGATAGTTTATAAAGCATTAACTTTGGAGTCGGAGTGATCGGGGGAAGTTTCACCAGTCGTGTACAGGACTATATGACAAATCCGTACTGTAAATGGCATTTTCCCGCAGCGAGAAACATTTACGTAGGACCGCATGCAGACATGCTGCAGGTTCTTAAAGTCTTGGTAACGACTGTCTGCGAGTCATTTCAAGTCTCTGAATTATGGAAACGCAGCACATGTTGACATCACATCTGCTACAGGTCAGTGAATTTAAGTTAAATCTCAGAGTTTATCTCATGCGAATGCACAACAGAAAACACAGACGTCGGGGGGGGGGGGGGTAATTTATGTATTACAAGTGGTCCCTGTATAATCCCGTCAGTTTACGGCTAAAAATGGAAGTTTGACAGATGAGATGCTAAAATTTTACATCAACAAGTTGATTCCTGGAAAGCTCGTTCCTAAAGACGGCTGAGGGACGGATCCCCCCCCCCAGAACCCGGACCCGCGACATATCTGGTGTTTATGGATTTTTATGATGCAGACAACCTTTGTTGAGCACTTTATGAATAAATTTTACTTACTTACTAAAATGTGTTGCTCATGCGTGGATGCTCGCTCGTAGGAGATTAAGGCAAACGTGCACTGTGGCATCACGAACGTGAGCTTCAGCAACGTCACAACAGTCGGGCTGCCTCAAACAATCATACTGACAACAGACTAGTCACCGATTATTTTGGCCATTGGTCGACTAATCGGATCATACAAAAATTACAGCATATTTACTTTTCCAGTCAAAAGTTTGGACACTCATTGAATCGAATAAAAAAGGTGTCCAAACTTTTGCCTGCTAGTGTGTGTTTGTTCATTTATGCCAATAAACAATTCAAGAAAAGCTGATCAGACAGAAAGACGGACGAGGCAGCGGAAGATACAGTGGCAACTTTGAGAGGAAAAACAAAGCTTAAAGACAATAAACGATTAGTCGATGATGAAATTAGTTGACTATTTTGATAGTCGATGATTAGCCGATTATTTGACTAATCGTAGCAGCCACACAACAGTAATATGTACTATAAAGTATATAGTTGCAATGATTCCTTTGTTGTTTTTGCCAAAATGTGGTATTGATGAGAGAAAAGAAAAAATACACGTTGAAATCACAGTTTTAGAAAATATGAGGAAAGAAGATTTTATTTGAGTTGCTCCTCATTAAACAACGTTTGTGTGTAAACAACAAAACCAGTGATTGTAGACATTCTAGCAAAATAAGAAAACAAAATCTTTAGGTAATTCAAAAAGCCTTACATCTATTCACCTAGTTTATAACATTCATATTTCTATTGCTGGTTTACAGAACCCTGCAAACTTAATGTCTAAATCAAACAAACTGTTTTAATGTACAAAAGTACTGAAAGTCAAATCATAGCTGATACAACATTACAGAATAATTTCTATGATTATTCAGTAGACGATATATCAAGTCTAAACATACTTTGTCCGCTTACATTTGAGTTGATAGACAAATTAGTATATATTCATATATATTTCAGTGCACAACAGTCAAAAGTGAAACTGTTTAACGATAGAAAGAAAGACTGCAGTTTTTAACAGCTCTGCCAGACAGACGGAGTTCAGCCGCTCTGAATCCGAGACAATACTCATGCTGTGTTCATCAAAATACGAAGTAAAGCACAGTGACGACTGAGTCCAGGAAGCCAAACAGTGCTTCCAAACGGTGTGTCAGAGCAGGTGAGAGGTAAAAAGGCAGTATGCGAAACTAGAGGTCCAAAAGTTGGCCTCAGTCTGACAGAACTGAAGAAAGCAAACGTGAAAGAAAACATGAAACTTTGTCCACTTTTCCACAAAGATGCATAAATGCACTTGTGCTCCTGAAACAGTCCGGAAGCAGCTCTCACCACATGTAGTAGCTGCGCGTGGTGTCCACCTGGCTGGGTTTGCTCTCCGATGCGCCGTCCTTCTCCTTCTCGCTGTCCGCCTCCCACAGGTTAATCAGCGGCGGGTACAGCTCGTTCAGAGGTATCGACGAGGTTTTCTGCATGTACTTTTTGAGGGAGTGGTGATAATTCTTCCTCTTCCACCGTTTGGCGATGTACACGGCCAGAGAGGCCAGGCTGATGACAGCGAGCATGGTTCCCATGACTGCCGCCAGAGCGGTGTTGGTCCCCTGGTCGGACATCTCCACGGCGAAGGCCGCTTGCTTCGTCGTCACATTCACGCAGGACTTCTGCATCTGCTGGTGGACGTTGGAGACGGTGAGGCACACCTCGTATTCGGTTGCTGGTTGTAGATGTGTGAGATTGTACTCGTGGACGTCCACAGGTACCCTGGCAGTGTAAGTGATGTGGGGGTTGTCTATTTTCATTGTTGCCGACGACCACTTGAGGTTGGAGGTCATGACGTTGGAGTTTATTTTCCAGGAGACGAGGATGGAGTCGGATTCTGTCTGTTTGACGTAGATCTTCATGAGCTGCGTGCCGTCGAACAGAGTACCGTTCACCTGTATGGCCGCCACTCTTGTGTCAACCCCCTCAGAGTTCTGAGCCACGCAGGTGTACCTGCCAGAGTCGTCCACTCGGATATGAGAAATCCTCAGCGTCCCTTCTCTGTTCAGGCTGTACTTCTCAGACAAGGTGTCAGTCGTTATCTTGTTTCCCATCGGCGTCACCCAGTAGATGTCAGGCTCAGGCTGGGACATCGCCCTGCAGTCCAAGTCCACAGTCACACCAATGTCCACACTGAGATGGCTGGGGAAGGTGTCGTGGGAAATCAGGGGCAGGCACTGGTTTACCAGCTTATTCTGCAACACCTCGCGCACGTGCATGCCTCTGACCTCAGCCGGCGTGGCACAAAACATGGACAGAGGTTCCATGAACCGTACGGCAGTTCTGTTGGAGCTCATCCACTGGATGACGCAGTCACAGCGCAGAGGGTTGCTGTGGATGCTGATCTCACGCAGGTTTGGCAGTGAATCCACGGTGGACTGATAGAGGGCGTTCAGGGCGTTGTTGTTGAGCATTAGACTCTCCAGAGCGGGAACATCGCGGAAGGCCTGACGATCTATAAAGGAGAACTTGGGGTTGTTTGTGGCCTCCAGCTTGGTGAGCTCTGGAAGGTTGTCCAAAGCATAGCGGTCGATGGAAACCAGCTCCCCCATGTTGTTTATGCCCAGCTCCTTCAGTCTCAGCATATTCTTAAAATCTCCTTCCTGAATCTTGTGCACTGGGTTTTTGTTTAAATCTAGAAACTTGAGGTTGGGTAGTTTCTGAAGGGCTCTCTGAGGTACTCCGACCAGCTTATTGTCATAGAAAGAGAGGCTCTCAAGATTGTCAAGTCCCACAAAGGCATTGCCGGGGATGTCGGTCAGGTCCATCCCAGCTAAGACCAGGCTTCTCAGGTTGCCCAGTGGCTTGAAATTAAAGTCCATAATTCCAACAACAGGGTTCTCTCCAATCATGAGAATCTCCAGGTTGGGTGTGGATTCAAACCACTGGCTGCTGATGCTGTGGATCTTGTTGGAGTTGAGGTGAAGCCTGAGCAGGTTACGGAGGCCGGAGAAGGCGTTGGGAGAGATGCTGTTGATCTGATTGTGGTTGATGTAGAGTTCCTGCAGGTTGCTGAGGTCCTGCAGACAATAGTCTGGCATCTCCGTGATCTGGTTCTCCTCCAGATGAAGCGTGGTGAGCTGGGACATGTTGATGAGACCGACATCTCGAATGTTACTGAAGTTATTCTGGGACAAGTCCAGCTCCGTCAGGTTGAAGAGCTGCTCCAGCTCCTCACTGGTCCTGGCGATGTAGTTGCTCTGCAAGAGGAGGACCTGAGTCTCGCTGGACAAGTTCCCCGGGATCCGTGTTAAACGGAGGTCGTTGCAGTCCACGGTGATGGCTTCTCTGTAGGTGGACTGGGGTGTGAACCAGGGCCGAATCTCGCATACACACAGCTGGGGGCACTCATTGCTCTGGACGCAAGATAGTCCCCATGTTACCAGGATCAGGCCAGCAAACACTTGTCCCAGAGACAAGCAGTCCAACTTCCATCTAGCCATGCTGGGAAGGGACTTTCCAGCCATTACGTCCTTCAGTCCAGGAATTCAGGGATCAAAGCCAGGGGTAGCGCTCACACCAAACGGTTGCAGGATTATCTGCAGAAACAGAAGAGACAAGAGACGAATGTCAGTCTGTGAGAAACAATGTCTGTAGGGAACATTTCCTCCGTGAGGTCACCGGTTCGGTGCAGACTCGGGTAAGAGCGACTGCATGAACTTCTCCTGACATGTGGATGAATCCAACAAGCTGCTGGATCCCAAAACTAACCGTTCTTTTGTTGTTTGTTTGTTTTTGAGGGTTTTTTTTTGTTGTTTTAGGGATTTTTGTATCAGGAAAAAAAAACGTAAAACCTTTCGTGGTGCCATGATTTCTATTAAGCCCACCATCAAACTTTCTTATCCTGCATATCTGCTAGGGGCTGAAACTAGACGTGCACCGATTGATCCGCAACTAATCGCAATCGGCCGATAGTGCCCCGCCCTATCAATTTTGATTGGAGTTCTCAAAATAGATCAAAGCAAGCCGATCAGATGAAGTTTACGATAACAAAAGCATTTTGGCGCTTGATGTACCTGACGCGTGTTACACGGATCACGGTTGGTACAGATTTGGAAAATCGGAACCGTTGCGGCGTTGACGCCGGCCGTTAACCAATCAGAGAGACTCAGTAAGTCTCAGTGTAGCAGAGACACATTTTCTGACAGGACAGGAAATACTGAGGAGACTCCGGTGAATCTCTTCACTCCATGGAAACAGAGAAACCTTAAGCTATTTAGCTACACTTACTCTATGTAAGTGTCCAAGTCGTGTCCAGGAGAGTCTCTGTTAGAGTGAAATATTGCAGATTGCCTCAGCCAATAAAACAGGTCAATTCATGATCATTTCTCATCTCATTTTTTATACTTAAAAGCCTCCTTCCACTGAAAACCCGTTTAACTTGCTCCTTCTGAAATACGGAGGGTTTCCCCTTGTTTACTTACACATGCTGACTTGCTAGCGTTGCGTTCCCCCCAGTCGGCTGTGCTTTCTCATCAGAGAAACAATACGAAGAAAAGAGCGAATCGGGAACAGCCTCGCACTTCTACGTCACATTGCAAATAGCGTATCCCACGTGGGGTTTCTATCTGTCCATTGGAAGGCAGGTAACCCTCCACTACACACTAGAAGTAAAGACGGCACGACTGTAGCTTCGGAGTTCAGAAGCTAATTAGCTAACTGTTTGTTAGCATGGCGGAACAAACTTGTTTGTCGGCTCTATTTCCTGTCTGTAACAAAATAAGAGCGGAGGGCGGAGCTTCCTTCATACACTGATGGCAGGCAGCCAATCAGACGGAAATTCATGAGAAGGACCCGGAAAAGCTGCCGTTGGACCACAAGCCTCTCTTCTAGTATACAAATACAGCTGGATACAAAGATACCAGAAGGTTTTTTTAAACAGAAACGATGCAGAATGCATTCAATAATAATGGAGAACACAGAAATATTAATGACATCACCATGGAAGTACAACTTTAATAACATAATGTCAGTGTTATGTACATGAGACAACAATATTGGAGAATTTATGGATTTGACGCTGTGATCGGTGATTGGCCCCCAAAATCCTGATCAGTGCATCTCTCGTTATGCCGATCCACTTGCAAACATCAGTTTAATATCAACAATCGGCAATCATCGATCAGATATCCATACATGAATCTTTTGTTTGTTTTTGCAGCTATGATCAAGCCAGAATAATTCTCTTAGTCATTATAACCAGTTTAAAGATGTTTTGTTTCAATCTCGTGGATGCAGTGGTGGAAAGCAGCCGCCACTGGACTCTAGAGCAGTGGAGGTTCTCTGGAGGACCAATCACGCTTCTCCATCTGCAATCTGATGGAGGAGTCTGGGTTTGGTGGTTGCCAAACACATTGTGCCAAGTGTAAAGTTTGGTGGAGGGGGGGTTATGGTGTGGGGGTGTTTTCAGGAGCTGGGCTTGGCCCCTTAGTTCCAGTGAAAGGAACTCTGAATGCTTCAGCATACCAAGACATTCTGGACAATTCCATGTCCCAACTTTGTGGGACCAGTTTGGAGCCCCCCTCCTCCTTTTCCACCACCAGTGCACAAAGCAGGTCCATGAAGACCTGGATGCAGAGTCTGGTGTGGAGGAACTGGACTGGCCTGCACAGAGTCCTGACCGCAACCCCATAGAACAGCTTTGGGATGAATCAGAGCGGAGACTGAGAGCCAGGCCTTCTGGTCCAACATCAGTGTGACCTCACAAATGTGCTTCTGGAAGATGGTCAAAGATTCCCAGAAACACTCCTAAAGCTTGTTTAGCTCGTATAACGTGCTTGTGCTGATAACGGTGTAAGACGACCGGGCTGATGTCATCTCCCGTAGCTGCAGAGTTATCTAACGATGGTTACAGCTGCTGTTTACCTTCCAATAAGCCGTGATATGTGGTGACAGCTGAACATGCCCATGCTGGCGTTATTTATACAGACTATTGTCTGATGACTATGACAGAAGGAATAACTGACAGATAATCCACCACAGTTTCAGAAACACGGAGCTGATGGAGGCGTCAGTGATGCTGATGATGAAACAGACACGGTTACAGAGCAGATACATGGAAATAAAGTAAATGCTTCTTCTTCTACTGAATTGACGGACTGAACGCTGCTTTGATGTAATGCTGCCCCCCACAGTTTGAAGACGTATCTGCATTTAAGAGGTGTCCCATTTCTAAGTCACAAAATCGCCCTGGACACCTGGTTTTGAGGGCGACTAAGACTGAGGGTTGAGACAGGAACTGGAATCGGCCCTTAAACTACCGCAGACAAAGAACAACTGCTTCTGCACCGTCTCTGTGACTGAGAGTTGTGTGCATCATCAACAGTTCTGAGAAAGTGCAAGTTCAGCTCATTACGATGCAGCAAACACGACTCTGAACTACTTGGAAATAGATCAAATTCCATTGAGGCCTTTCATCTATTTCAATAGCCCCATAAGGGCTCCATCATTAGCTTCCCCCAACATCATTAAACACTGAGACATGAGTGTGCACCGTGTCTCAAAGAAAGCACTAAAAAGTTGCACATCTTAATTTTTAATGCCCCGTCCTCCGCATCCTGAATTTGGGGCAAACATGAAGACAAAGTTTCCAGCGAGAGTTTTTCCAGGATGATTGGTCGTAGACGGAATAATGTCAAAACTTTGTGCTGCGTTCTTTGACTAAGACGGCTTATGACTACAAATGGGATTTGGGCGGATGAAAAACCTCGATGCAGCGCTCTCGGTTGCTTAATGGTTGAGGAAGTGGGAGCCTGAGTGAGGTGTAACGGGCATCTGCTCGTCCAGATGGCGTTGACTCATACTGACTTGGAGGAAGAATTCATTCTTGATCTTTTTTACCATGAAGCAAGGACACATTTTAAAGGGCTTAGTGAGTAAAATGGGAAACACTAGAGTTTACTAAAGTAGCTCATTCATCTACCAGATGGATGGCACCCAGGGATGCCCGATATTGGCTTTTTTCCGATACCTGATGTACAGACATTGTCCAATTCTTAATTTATGATATCCAACATTAACAAGGGATGGGTGATACCAATTGTTCCTATTGATATACCACGTTTTCATCGATACCGATGCTGATACTTTTTGTCCCTTGAAAGAAAATAACATGATTGTACAGTTTGGATTAAAGGCAGAGTACACACTCAAAAATAGAGGTACCAATTTGTACTTAATCGGGTACAAAGCATGTTGCTGGGGGTGTTCCTTTTTGAATGCAAAGGCAATAATTGATATAAATAAAACTTGAGAACAGAAGTACTGGAAAGACGAAACGAGAAAAAAAAAGAAAAAGAAAAATAATATTCATGAGGAAATTAACCAAAAATAAGACTAAAAACATTTTTCAATTATCAAGTAACTTCAGTTCAGGTTCAGATTGTTTACATTTGTTCAGTGGGAAATCGTCAAAAATAAAATGTATAAGGGTTATTATAAATTTACCAAAACATCATCATTACTGACAGCAGCATCATCATGACATCTGATAGGCTACCACCATCATGTGACACAGAAGCTAGAATCTGATAGGCTACCACCATCATGTGACACAGAAGCTAGAATCTGATAGGCTACCACCATCATGTGATACAGAAGCTAGAATCTGATAGGCTACCACCATCATGTGATACAGAAGCTAGAATCTGATAGGCTACCACCTTCATGTGACACAGAAGCTAGAATCTGATAGGCTACCACCATCATGTGATACAGAAGCTAGAATCTGATAGGCTACCACCATCATGTGACACAGAAGCTAGAATCTGATAGGCTACCACCATCATGTGATACAGAAGCTAGAATCTGATAGGCTACCACCTTCATGTGACACAGAAGCTAGAATCTGATAGGCTACCACCATCATGTGATATAGAAGCTAGAATCTGATAGGCTACCACCATCATGTGATACAGAAGCTAGAATCTGATAGGCTACCACCATCATGTGACACAGAAGCTAGAATCTGATAGGCTACCACCATCATGTGATATAGAAGCTAGAATCTGATAGGCTACCACCATCATGTGATACAGAAGCTAGAATCTGATAGGCTACCACCATCATGTGACACAGAAGCTAGAATCTGATAGGCTACCACCATCATGTGATATAGAAGCTAGAATCTGATAGGCTACCACCATCATGTGATACAGAAGCTAGAATCTGGCTGATTTTACATAATTTCATTTCCTAAAACTCTCAGAAGAGGAAACAAACTGCATATTTTGTATCTCCACACTCAAAAAAGTATCAGATCCAATATTTCTTCTAGCTGGTATCAAAGTATAGACTCCAGGATATTGGTATTCCCATCCCTATTATCAGTCAATACCAATCTCTTCTCTGCAGACGACTGTGAGTTTGTATCTCTCATATTTCTGATATATATATATATATATATATATATATATATATATATATATATATATATACAGTATACATACATATATATTTATATATATATATATATATACAGCTGTGTGAAAAATTTTTTGTCCCCTTCCATATTTAGATGTGAGACAAAGATAACACAAGTAAACAGAAAATACCGTTTTTAAATGAAGGTTTTTATCAGTAAGGGGGTAAAACCCAACCCTCCATGTCCCTGTGTGAAAAAGTGATCTTCCCCTAAACCTAATAACTGGTTGTTCCACCTTAGCAGCAACAACTGCATCAAGCGTTTGTGATAACTGGCAGTGAGTCTTCTACAGCGCTGTGGAGGAATTTTGTTCCACTCATCTTTGCAGAATTGTTGTAATTCAGCCACATTGGAGGCTTTTCCAGCATGAACCGCCTTTTTAAGGTCATGCCACAGCATCTCAATGGGATTCAGGTGGGGGCTTTGACTAGGCCACTCCAAAGTCTTCATGTTGTTGTTCTTAAGCCATTCAGAGGTGGACTTGCTGGTGTGTTCTGGATCATTGTTCTGCTGCAGAACCCAAGTGCGCTTCAGCTTCAGGTCACCAACAGATGGCCGGACGTTCTCCTTCAGGATTTTTTGGTAGAAGCAGAATTCATGGTTCCATTTACCACAGCAAGTCTTCCAGGTCCTGAAGCAGCAAAACAGCCCCAGACCATCACACTACCACCACCATATTTTACTGTTGCTATGATGTTCCTTTTCTGAAATGCCGTGTTACTTTTACACCAGATGTAATGGGACCTCCACCTTCCAGAAAGTTCCACTTTTGTCTCGTCAGTCCACAGAGTATTTTCCCAAAAGTCTTGGGGATCATCAAGATGCTTTCTGGCTAAACTGAGACGAGCCTTTATGTTCTTTTTGCTCAGCAGTGGTTTTGGTCTTGGAACTCTGCCATGCAGCCATTTTTGCCCCCCAGTCTCTTTCTGATGGGGGAGTCATGAACACTGACCTTCATTGAGGCAAGTGAGGCCTGCAGTTCTTGGATGTTGTTCTGGGGTCTTTTGTGACCTCTTGGATGAGTCGTCGCTGTGCTCTTGGGGTCATTTTGGTCGGCCGGCCCCTCCTGGGAAGGTTCACCACTGTTCCATGTTTTCACCATTTGTGGATAATGGTTCTCACTGTGGTTCTCTGGAGTCCCAAAGCTTTAGAAATGGCTTTGGAACCTTTTCCAGACTGATAGATCTCAATGACTTTGTTTCTCATTTGTTCCTAAATTTCTTTGGATGGCAGCATGATGTCTAGCTTTGGAGGATCTTTTGGTCTACTTCACTTTGTCAGGCAGGTCCTATTTAAGGGATTTCTGATGGAGAACAGGTGTGGCAGTAATCAGGCCTGGATGTGGATAGAGGAACTGAACTCAGCTTTCCAAAGATGGGGGGTGTCACTCCCCTCCCCCTACTAATAAAAATCTTAATTTAAAAACTGCATTTTCTGTTTACTTGTGTGATCTTTGACTCACATTAAAGTTTGTTTGATGATTTGAAACATTTAAGAACGACAAACATGCAAAAAAGTAAGAAATTAGGAAGGAGGAAAAACTTTTTCACAGCTGTATATAAATATATGTGGCAGTTGACGGTCCTGCCTCTGAGTGATCATGCGCCCTGGCTACTTGGCCACAGGGACGTCCTTTTGGTTGAATGGTCAGCGCGCATGACTCTCACCCTGGAGTCTGGGATCAAATCCTGCCTGGGCCCTCTGCTGTGTACCTTACCACATATATGTGTATGTATAATGTCTGAAATAATTGCATGGAGTTTTTCTAAAATGACACTAAAAGTACCAGCTATATTCTTTTAGATCTATTTTTCATCATTAGCTTAAAAATGTTGCCCCCCCCCCCCCCCCTTTTTCATGTAATTATGTTGTTGCAAAACTTGCCTTTTTGTTTTGCAAATCTAACAACAGAAACAAAATTGTGGCACTTTAAAAATAACAGCAATTTTCTGGTATTTAAAAAAAGGACATACTGTAGATTCTGTCACATTTGTGGCTCTAACGAGTTTTATTTAACTAGTTTGAGGGTAAAATGGCTCTTTGACCCCGGTTTGTATCTCCAACACAACATCGCTGAAGATGAACAAGATTCGGGTCCCTGAAAGTCTGTAACAAGCTCGTGTGCCTGCAGCATTTTGCCAACACTTCGGATATCTTTAACTCTATTTGCTCCATTTAGGAGGCACCTCGTCAGCGTGGGGACGGACAACAGCAGCATCTTCAGAAGAAGCCACTTCTAACCAGCCCTTAAGAGGCTTTCAACGACAGCCAGCGCAGGAAACTGCCTGGCAACAGCAGCGAGGAGCGAGGAGCGAGGAGCGAGGAGGGAGGAGCGAGGAGGCGCTCTGCTCCTCCCATGCCAGGGATTCCCTGCGAGACAGGGCGGGGCGGGGGATCACGCAGGATCTGCTTTTTAAGCTAAAGCGCTGGATATTGTGACTATTGCTGTGCCAGTCAGGATTAGCAGATGGAGATCCTGACGAGGAGATTAGCTGGGGGGGGGGGGCTCTGGATTCAGACCCAGAGGAGGGAAACAGGTCACTTAGCACTTTAATTAAAAGCAATATATCAGAGGAATCTGCAGGCTCGTCTCATCAGGTACTTTCCTGTACTTCTCTGAGTCAGAAATACTCTCCTGCATCACGACGGCTCACATCCTTTCTTTTCTTTACTGGGCTGAAAACAGAGATGTGTTTCACTGCAGCCTCGTTTTAAACATCCACAGCAGAAGTAAACATGAATTACTGGAAATGACTCCGGCGATGCATCTTAAAGGGATAGTACACCCATAAAGTGATGTGTCTTCATCTTCTCCTCATCCTCATGCTGAGCAAGACTCTGGAGCACTTTTATAATATCTCAAATGCAGCCGGAGATCCAGGGGGTGGCGGGGGGGTTCATTATCCAACCAACTTTCAAATAATGGAAACAAAACAAACAAAAAGGTCCATAAAAGTCCACAAAAACGTGTCAATATCCCTCCAAACTGCTCGTCCAATGTAATCCAAGTGTCCTGAGTGGGTAGCGTCCAGAATTTACTGGAAACATCATTTAGTAGATTTTTAGAGACTAAACAGTACTACATCACATCTCCTGCGAGCACACAGATGCACGTTCACGACACCGCGGAAGCCTCGGCGTTCAGAGCCTACTCTGCCGATAATACAAGCGTAGAAGAAGAAATTCACCGTTTACATTGTGCTAAGAGCGACAGAGCTGCAGACAAACACAAGAGCGGTGGATGTTGATTTAAAAGAAAGAAAGAAAGAAAGAAAGAAAGAAAGAAAGAAAGAAAGAAAGAAAGAAAGAAAGAAAGAAAGAAAGAAAGAAAGAAAGAAAGAAAGAAAGAAAGAAAGAAAGAAAGAAAGAGAAGAAAGAAAGAAAGAAAGAACGATCGTATCTGCTATGGATTCAATAGTGTTGTGAATTCGCAGGGGCGCGAAGCAACATGCAGTGCTGTTTAAGCGATAAAAACTATAATAAATGTACTAAACTAAAGCTCTAAAATCTACTAAATGATGGTTTCCAGTAAATTCTGGACACTTGGATTACATTGGACCAGGGTTGTCACGATACCATATTTCTGTTTCGATAGTGAAACCATTTTGAATTTTGATACTTTTCGGTACTTTTTTATACTTTTTGTAAAAAGGTAAATCAATCTCAATATTTCCTTTATTTGTGTTATTGTTCCCAAAGTCCCAAAGTAAAATCTTTAATCCTTTAGAACACAGAGAACCAGTAATATAAAGCAATGCCACATTAAAATTAAAATCAATCTATACATGAAACATAATATGGACATAAGTAGAAAAATAAACTGGATAACTATCTAAATGAAATAAATATTGTGGGGGTGTTTCAGAATATTCATTCACTAATGTCTCAATAGTTTATAATGTGAAACATTGATTGGTATGGCGTAATATCTACAAAATCATGTTTGTGTGACTTCATTAAAACATCAGTCAGTTCATCTCTGTAGCCAAACTTATTTAACATTTTAAGAATGTAAAAACGGAAGAAAAATACATTTATTAACCATTGACGTGTACGTAGCTGCTGTCAGTTTCTTCTGGGCTGGAAGAGGTTTGTGTTTTTTACTTTGACATAACTGAGCTGGTGAAGGACATCATCCTTACTGAAGTCACTAACGGGTCCGTGTGGTTGTTTAGAGAAAGAAGAGAAGATGACGGCTTCAGAAAAGCCCTGATTCACAAAACAGGAGCTCAGAGTAGAGTTTAGAGTTTGGAAGTATTTCTGTTTCAGAGCTGAAGATGAAGGCGAGCCGTTGAACCCCGATGCACCGCAGTGAAAGCCGCGCTACAAAGTCCGTCGTGCTGCAGGAGGCAACACTTCAACCTTCAGGTATCCATGGCAACGTCCATGAACCAGCCCGTCGTCTCCTCCTTCAGTTAGAGCTCCGCATCATCAACTACGTCACACACACACCGGCCTCACCGCGCTGACAGACACACGCTGCAGTTTATTTCTTTTTAAATGTTGGTATCGTTTCGTTTTTAACGTTTAGTATTGCATTTAGTACATTTAGTACTACACTGGTACCGCTACATCCTGCAACTCTATTTGGACGAGCAGTCTGGACCTTTTTGGTTCAAGTACCATTGAACTCCATTATATGAAAATCAGTGAATAATGACCCCCCCCCCGCGGATCTCTGGCTGCATTTCAGATATTAAAAAGTGCTCCAGAGTCTTGCTCAGCATGAGGATGAGGAGAAGATGAAGGACCATCATTCTGTAGGTGTACTGTCCCTTTAATGCCTCAAACATGCCGTCGTCCTCAGAATTGTTCATACGTTCAAATTAAAGGAGAAAAATCATCTGTCAGTGAAATAAGATGAAACTGACAAAAGTAAAAATAAATAAAAATTCTGTGAAAATCATGACGTTGATTCTGAATTCTGGTTCAACAGAAATATTAAAAACAAATATAAAAATAAACAAGTAAACAAGCATGATGGAGCTCTGAAGCTTAAACAATCACTGCAATCAGGTGTTTCTGTAACGTCCAATCAGACGTCTGCACCTGCTGACAGGTATGTTGGTCCATGTTCATGGAGGGGGGGGGGGGGGGGGGGGCTCTGATGTGTCTGGGACAGTTTTGTTTGTTGTTTTTTCTTATTATGTCCAACTGCAATTCAAAAGCAGTATTTTAATTCACTGAATTATAAGTTTTTATTTATAATTAGTTTCTTGTTATTTGAATTCATATCGTGAATTTAACGTTTTCTTTAATTGGGGGGTGTGAGTCATTCGGATGCATGTGAAAAAGAAGCTGGAAGCTGATGATGGTGTACGAGGATGCATTATGCAGATGAGGCGGATCTACGACCGAATACCCGTCTGCACTGACATCCCGCTCCTCTGTTTACCACAAACGGGGTTAATCCAGCTGTTAATCTCAGATTCTTCTCATTCGCTTCCCAGCTTTGTCTCTGTGAGATTAAAAGTTTCTGATCCCGTTTTAATACTGAAATCATGACGCAGCTGTTCCAGTAAAAACTGGGTTAGCTGATCCTCTCCTGCTTTTTGTTAATTTGCTCCTCCTCCCTTCCATAAACGAGCACCAATCCCAAACCCTGCAAGCCGCTACCTAAACATGAGCACCAATCCCAAAACCCTGCAAGCCGCTTCCTGAAACTCGAGCACCAATCCAGAAAAACCCTGCAAACGCCTTCCTGAAACACGAGCACCAATCCCAAACCCCTGCAAGCCGCTTCCTGAAACACGAGCACCAATCCCAAACCCTGCAAACCGCTTCCTGAAACACGAGCACCAATTCCAACCCCTGCAAACGCGCTTCCTGAACACGCGCACCAATCCCAAACCCCTGCAAGCCCTTCCTGAAACACGGCACCAATCCCAAACCCTGCAAGCCCGCTTCCTGAAACACAGAAACACGAATCCCAAACCCTGCAAGCCGCTTCCTGGAAACCGAGGCACCAATCCCAAACCCTGCAAACCGCTTGCTGAAACACGAGCACCAATCCCACCCTGCAAACGCGCTTCCTGAAACACGAGCACGAATCCCAAACCCCTGCAAGCCGCTTCCTGAACACGAGCACCAATCCCAAACCCTGCAAGCCGCTTCCTGAACACGAGCACCAATCCCAACCCTGCAAGCCGCTTCCTGAACACGAGCACCAATCCCAACCTTGCCGCTTCCTGAACACGAGCACCAATCCCAACCCTGCAAGCCGCTTCCTGAACACGAGCACCAATCCCAACCCTGCAAGCCGCTTCCTGAACACGAGCACCAATCCCACCCTGCAAGCCGCTTCCTGAACACGAGCACGAATCCCACCCTGCAACGCGCCTTCCTGAACACGAGCACCAATCCCACCCTGCAAGCCGCTTCCTGAACACGAGCACCAATCCCACCCTGCAAGCCGCTTCCTGAACACGAGCACCAATCCCACCCTGCAAGCCCGCTTCCTGAACCGAGCACCAATCCCACCCTGCAAGCCGCTTCCTGAACCGAGCACGAATCCCACCTCTGCAACGCGCTTCCTGAACACGAGCACCAATCCTGCAACCCTGCAACGCGCTTCCTGAACCGAGCACCAATCCCACCCTGCAACGCGCTTCCTGAACACGAGCACCAATCCCCTCTCCGCGCTTCTTCCTAACCGAGCACCAATCCTACCCTCACGCGCTTCCTGAACCGAGCACCAATCCCCCCTGCAACGCGCTTCCTGAAACACGAGCACCAATCCCAAACCCTGCAAACACACTCCCTGGGCACTACGAGCACCAATCCCAAACCCTGCAAACGCACTTCCTGAAACACGAGCACCAATCCCAAACCCTGCAACCCTCCCCGCCTCCCCCCCTCAAGCCCGCTTCCTGAAACACGAGCACCAATCCCAAACCCCTGCAAACCGCCCCCCTCAAACACGAGCACCAATCCCAACCCCTGCAAGCCCGCTTCCTGAAACACGAGCACCAATCCCAAACCCTGCAAACGCGCTTCCTGAAACACGAGCCACCAATCCCAAACCCTTGCAAGCCGCTTCCTGAAACACGAGCACCAATCCCAAACCCTGCAAACCGCCCTGAAACACGAGGCACCAATCCCAAACCCTGCAAGCCCGCTTCCCTGAAACACGAGCACCAATCCCAAACCCCTGCAAGCCGCTTCCTTGAAACACGAGCACCAATCCCAACCCCTGCCATGCCCGCTTCCTAAACACGAGCACCAATCCCAAACCCTGCAAGCCCGCCTCCTGAAACACGAGCACCAATCCCAAACCCTGCAGCGCGCTTCCTGAAACACGAGCACCAATCCCAAACCCTGCAAGCCCGCTTTCCTGAAACACGAGCACGAATCCCAAACCCTGCAAACGCGCTTCCCTGAAACACGAGCACGAATCCCAAACCCCTGCAAGCCGCTTCCTGAAACACGAGCACCAATCCCAAACCCTCCACAACGCGCTTCCCGAAACACGAGAACCAATCCCAAACCCCGCAAGCCGCTTCCTAAACACGAGCACCAATCCCAAACCCTGCAAGCCGCTTCCTGAAACACGAGCACCAATCCCAAACCCTGCAAGCCGCTTCCTGAAACACGAGCACCAATCCCAAACCCTGCAAGCCGCTTCCTGAAACACGAGCACCAATCCCAAACCCTGCAAACGCGCTTCCTGAAACACGAGCACCAATCCCAAACCCTGCAAGCCGCTTCCTGAAACACGAGCACCAATCCCAAACCCTGCAAACGCGCTTCCTGAAACACGAGCACCAATCCCAAACCCTGCAAGCCCGCTTCCTGAAACACGAGCATGAATCCCAAACCCTGCAAGCGCGCTTCCTGAAACACGAGCACCAATCCCAAACCCTGCAAGCCGCTTCCTGAAACACGAGCACGAATCCCAAACCCTGCAAACGCGCTTCCTGAAACACGAGCACGAATCCCAAACCCTGCAAGCCGCTTCCTGAAACACGAGCACCAATCCCAAACCCTGCAAACGCGCTTCCTGAAACACGAGCACCAATCCCAAACCCTCAAGCCCGCTTCCCTGAAACACCGAGCACCAATCCCAAACCCTGCAAGCCCGCTTCCTGAAACAAGAGCACCAATCCCAAACTCTGCAAGCCGCTTCCTGAAACACGAGCACCAATCCCAAACCCTGCAAACGCGCTTCCTGAAACACGAGCACCAATCCCAAACCCTCACCGCTTCCTGAAACACGAGCACCAATCCCAAACCCTGCAAGCCGCCTTCCTGAAACACGAGCACCAATCCCCAAACCCTGCAAACCCCCTTCCTGAAACACGAGCACCAATCCCAAACCCTGCAAGCCGCTTTCCTGAAACATGAGCACCAATCCCCACCAAAACCCCTGCAACATGTTTTCAGCTGCGAGCACGAATCCCAAACCCTGCAAGCCGCTTCCTGAAACACGAGCACGAATCCCAAACCCTGCAAACGCGCTGGCCTCCTGGAAACCACCACTGTAACTTTATTAGGCAAATACTGAGACAGCTGGATTAACGTAGGACTCGACTTAAAGTAGCAGATCAATAATTGGCTTTTCTCTCCTGAAACAGTCGCTGAGCTGAAACAAGTCGTGTCGTCTCTGCTGATCATCATCAGCTGCTCTCATACTCTTCTCAACCTTTTTAAACAAAGTACTTCTTTGTGAAATACATTTTCAGCCATGTACTTTCCTGTCGTTTGCAAAGTATTCTCTGTTGGATTAATAAAGTAATCCAGCACTTTGTCTGTAATAGTTTTATTAAACTGGAACTTTGTAAAAACGGTCATTTTTAATGAAATCAGTCTCATAATGGAAACAATTCTGAATGAATGCGTTTGCAAATCTGTAAAACAGTTTGTATTTGCAAATGTGTGTTCAAATCTGCACACACGTCTGGAAGTAAAAGATTTTACCCACACAGCCAAAAGGTGCATCTACAGGAGGGGGGGGGGGGTATTTATGCAATAACTTATTTTATGTTGCATATTTTTATTTGTCATTATTTTGTAGAAATCAGTTTTCAACTTGATATGAAATTATTTAGATAGAAGACATAAAGGTAAACAAGGACAAATATATATATATATATATATATATATATATATATATATATACAGTATAAACTTAGGGGCCTTAGATCTTTAGGGTCTCTAAGAGTAGAATGGGATGCAGAGCATTTGGCTATCCGGCCTGGTGCCTGTTAATAAAGGAGGTTTTTTCTCTGGAAGTTTATCTTTAATCCTTGCGTAAGTTTGTCAAAAACAACCTGTCATTTTATTTAACTACTTACAAACTTACTTTAAATTAAGTAATCAGTAAAGTAACTAAATTATTTTTAAAGGTTTACTAAGTAATCAGATTACTTTTTTCAAGTAATCTGTAGCAACTCTGGATATGAGGCGTTGCAGCTTCAAAGCAAGTCAGTCTGTAGCAGCAGCAGCTGCACCGTAGTCACATGACTCTGAAAGGAATGCTGGGAAATGAAGTTCTTCCAGGATAACAGGGACTTTTAGACATAATGGACCAACATGATGAACAAGATCTACTGATAATGAAATCTCATGAGATTATGTTGGGAGAAATTTTGGTGTAATAAAAACTGATACAGACATTTTCCTACATCACATTTGAATCCCAATATCGACTGATAATATCAGACTTTTTTCTTTATCTTTAATAATAATTAATGTTAGAATTTCTGGTTTGAGTTTTCCTCATTGATGAGGAATAATTCCAGCTGATCTCACTTCAGGGGGCGACGGCAGAAATAGCTGCAGGTGATGGACGTCGACGGGTTGCCACATCAACTCGGAGCAGTTTGGACAACCATGAAATGCTCGTTATCATTTCACGCTCTGATCATTTCCATCGCACAAACTGTCACTTTAACAGCATCTGGCTGCAGAACATGGATGCATGCTCGGAGAAAAACACACCTGTCTGAAAGCACTCTACTAATATTTGTTCAATGACGACAGTAAATGTACTTCAATAAATATTTATTAAGAAAATGATTGCAAACCCTCTAGAGCAGTGATTCTTAACCATTGGGGGGCCGCGGCCCAAGCTCGGCCTCCAGCGCCACCCAGAGCCCGTAAGGACCGTATATTTACTCTGTTATTCATGACTGGATGAGCTGCAATGTAGCCCCCCAACCTGGTGGCGCTAATTTGTCAGAGTTCAACAAACAAGCAGAAGAAGACACTCAGCTAGCCGCTAGCCTGTAGCTAACGTTGTAAAGAAGAATTAAACTAAATAATGAAGATAAAAATGGTCCCAAACCCTAAAGAGGCAAAAACCCACTCCAGTTTATTAAATACGGATTAGTGAGTGGAGATAACAAAGCAGAGCTGGAAGATGGATGGAACACCAGCTAATGCTAACGCTAATGCTAATGCTAACGCTAACAGAAGCTCTGAAGCATCTGCAGCTTCATCTAGAAACAAACATCTAACACTCAGTGGAAAGAAACAATTCTTAATAAAAAAAAAAGAGAGAAAATCAGCTGTTGATGCAGAAAATGTCTGTTATGTTTGGAAGTTCTTTAAAAAATTCTAAGAAAAGTTTAAATAAATAAATTGTTGAATGAAATTTTGTGCTTTAATTTCCTGTCTAAACAAATAAAATCCAGGTTTTTACAGATTATTTAAACTGAGCCTTTTTATTTCCAATGTGATCTATTACTGCAGCATTTTATCTCTTTTTAAATCAGTTTCCATCAGTTTTTTCTGTTGTTCCTCTTTTTGTAGTAAAATGTTGTAGATTTTGTGTTTACAGCCTAATTCTGATTTGTTCTTGTAGGAGTCTGATTTTATTCCATGAATTATACGTGTGATATAAATGTGTTTGTGACCATCTCAGAATATATTTTATATGATGTTATTCATGTTTATCAGCCACATTTTACAGGTTCAGTCTGTTAAAGCAGCTGGATTTGCTTTAGTTATTAAAGAAATAAACCAGAAATGATCATTACACTGATACAGAGTTAAATATGAACCTGGACCAGTTTGGACTGGAAACTGGACCAGTTTGGACTGGAACCTGGACCAGTTTGGACTGGAAACTGGACCAGTTTGGACTGGAAACTGGACCTATCATGAAAAAGGAGAACCGCTGGTCTAAATGATCACGTTTCATACGTGTTTGTGATGAAGAACCCACATTAAGTCACTCTGAGCCTCTTTTATTCTCTATGACTAAATGATAAAACAAACCAAACTCACAGTTTAAACATGATGTAACAGTGAGAGAAGTTCAAGTCTTCCCCTGCTGAGACGAGCGGGCGACTCAGTCATCGGCAGGGTTATTGATTTTCAGCAGTCTCATTACTGCACGGCTTAAAATAGTTTCACCTTCAGCCAGCAAGAGCAAGATTTCAGGAAACGCTTTGAAGTTCCCGTTAAAGCTAAACGAGTCGGGATTCTTCGAGGCCGACTGCTGCTGAGAGGAACCGGTCACAGAAATGCACACACACTCATTTCAAAGCAAAACTCATCTGAAATCACTGTCAGATATCAGAAGGAATTAGAGCTGGGCCACATGGCCTACAAATACAATCTCTGATTTTTTTCCTTTTTAATTTTAAACAATTTTTCCAATTTTCTCCCCTAAGGAAAGCAGTACAAACCACAGACAACCTAAAACAAATTTTGCTTTTAATTAAGCAAAAAAAAAGACGAATGTAACGCCCATTATTGGGATGAATAATAGGGCTGGTAATAAATATCAATACACTGAAATATCGCAATGTTTTCATATGCAGATTTCATATTGCTGTTAAAAAAAGCGATATTGATCTATTTTACCAACGAAATCTTGCGAGATTTCACAAAAACCCGCGAGATTTCGTAACAGAATAATGGAATCTCGCAAGATTGCGTTAGTAATATAGATTGATATCGCATTTTGAATATCAATATATCAGCATATGAAAATATCACGATATTTTCGTGTATCAATATTTTTTCCAAGCCCTACTGAATACTAAATAAATGAACACCGTCTTGGATCAAAGTCCCAACTGTGTTTTCAGTCACACGTGCTCTCACCGGCAGCCATGTTGTCGCGTGCTGTTGCCGTTTCATGTGCTGTGATCATTTTGGTGTCGCAAACCAAACTGCAACGTGAATCGAATGTTTTCAGAAGCTCCGGGTAGCCAAAAATACGTCGCTACACAAAAACTCCAATTACTTATTTTTTAAATCCTCCGCAGAAAAAAATGCAAATTAATTCATTGAACCGATTTTTTGCAGAGACCTTAGCAGGAGTTAGAAATGACGTTTGGACACGTCTCATTCAAAAATGGTCCAAACTGGACAGGTGTGGTACGTTCTGCAGGTAGCAGCAGCTTGTTTACCGCAGGTCTACTGATGCTTGCTGGATAATAACAGCAAACCTTTGCTTATGTGGTGAAGAACATCGTGTCACTTTGCACAAACATCGACCGTTTGTCTTTATTTATTTCAGGGGACGAGATTTAATGACTTTGGATTTCTGTCTTTTTAAGCCCGTAGATTTATTGGTGCATCAGCATGAAGTTTTCTTCTGATGCTGAAAATGACGGCTGGTTTGATTTAAAAGTTCATGACTGAGACATTAAATTTCCTCACACAGACACAGAGTGCCCCCCCCCCCCCCCCCCCCCCTCCAAAAAACAAAACAGAAAAACATACATTTGATCGTTTTTATATGGTGTTATTCTATTTGTCATTCACGCGTGGCTCATTTATCAGAGAGCCACAGTCTAGCTGGTGTCTACGGACCTGATGCAGGCATCACGTTAGGATTTTACTCTCAAGACTTCACTCTGCAGGTTTCAGTTCCATATTCTACTCCTCAGATTTACTCTGCAGATTTTACTCTGCAGATTTCAGTTCCATTTTCTACTCCTCAGATTTACTCTGCAGATTTCACTCTGCAGGTTTCAGTTCCATATTCTACTCCTCAGATTTACTCTGCAGATTTCACTCTGCAGGTTTCAGTTCCATATTCTACTCCTCAGATTTACTCTGCAGATTTCAGTTCCATATTCTACTCCTCAGATTTACTCTGCAGATTTCAGTTCCATATTCTACTCCTCAAATTTACTCTGCAGATTTCACTCTCCAGGTTTCAGTTCCATATTCTTTTACTCTGCAGAATTTACTCTCCAGATTTCAGTTCCACATTCTACTCCTCAGATTTACTCTGCAGATTTTACTCTCCAGGTTTCAGTTCCATATTCTACTCCTCAGATTTACTCTGCAGATTTTACTCTCCAGGTTTTAGTTCCATATTCTTTTACTCTGCAGATTTCACTCTGCAGGTTTCAGTTCCAGATTCTACTCCTCAGATTTACTCTGCAGATTTTACTCTGCAGATGTCGTTTCTTTTGGTTGTGTTGCGCTGACTTTGCTTGTTGGACGCGTCGTTTTCGTTGTTTTCGGATCTGAACAGGAAATCCTTTGCGTGAGCGATTGCTAAAACACGATGCAGACTCCGGTCCGTTACTGTAACACCGGGATCACGTCTGTGCAGATTCATCGTTCAACTTTTCCCTCCTGTTTAAACACAGAGAGCTTTTATGATGAAGAGAAGTCGACGGGAAACAAGGAAACATGGATGACAAAGAGGATCAAAGCCGTGCATCATTTCAGCCACTGAACACGTGCGACTCACTAAACCGGTGAGTTAACCAGTTAACCAGCTAACCAGCGATTACAGGAAAGCCGGAACCGGAGCAAATTTCCATGTGAAGCCTCCATGACAGCACGTTAGCTGATGCAGCTTAGCAGCTGTTAGATTCAGACTTACCCCCCCCCCCCCCCGGTTGAACAGCTCGTTCTGTCACTGAGGTGCAAACTGCGGCTGCAGTTCTCAGTCTGCGCGTTTCTCAGACAAACAAACCCACAAAAGTTCAACAGATGAACCAAAAAGTTGATTAAAATCTGATTTATTATCGATGCGGTTTTATGAACCCGGAGTTTAACGAGCCAGACTTCATCACATGCACCGATTTAACCGTGTTAAACATGTTAGTTTCAGTCATACGGGAATCATGCAGAAAAATTCACGTTCATATTAAACATGTAACAATACAAACATTTCATGTCACCGTTATTGTGAGCAAAATTATCACGATTATCGATATTATCGCGGTATCGGTGAAATCGCTCAAAACGTTCTGATACACTAAAATGTTTCCACCAAGTTTCAATTAAAAAACGGGAACAAGCAGATGGACGTCCTGTTGGTCTCACACGTAGACATCAAACACAGACATGTGCAGTAAAGACGCATCTATGACCAGAAGAGGGGATCTAGATATTTTTGTGGGATCAGGTTGAATTTAGGGGGGGGGGGGGGGACAGTCTGAAACAGACTCCCGTTATCATCCGGCTGCGATTGGACCCAAAAGTTAAAGTGAAACACACTTAAATTTGTATCAGCATTACGTCACATTTTAAGGCAGCGGGTTTTCTCAGATTTTGGAAGTGATCTTAACTTACTGGGGCTCAGAGTGCACGTGCAGGTGCAGGTGCACGTGCACGTGCACGTGCACGAACCTGCTCTTCCTTCATACACACTTTTATCAGTGTTGCAGCTGGAATAAACCGGCTGCATCCTGAACAGGCTGAGCAGCTTTAAAGTACAAAAGGGTTAAAAGCTTAAAGCCCCTCCATGATGGGGGGGTTGCTTGATCTGAGCAACCAGCTCCCCCTCTCCCCCCTGCCTTATACCCTCGGGACCGAAGTGCTGGTGGTGGGTGGGGGCAGGGGTGGCAAGTCTTTTACCCCCACCATAAGGTCTGCTGTCTCCTAACAACCCCCCCCCCAGACACCTGCAGCACGCTTTTCTTTCTTTGGGATTTTCATGTCTGAGATAAAAACGTCTGGAGTGTGTGCGTGTGCGCGCGCGCGCGTGTGCAGACTTTATCCATCCTGGACCAGATGATCCAGGTTCGCTCAGAACCGGTTCTGGTTCTGGTTCTACAAGAACTCTGCAAGTAAAGATAAAACATTTCCCCCAAAACCGGACTGAGCGACCCTGAGCGCGTCCCGGGGGTCCCGGGGGGTCCTGGGGGTCCCGGATCCGGACCTGCGGAGCAGAAAGCGCGTCCTCGGTCTGAAGTTGAAAGCTGCCCGTCAGCGGCAGAAGCGCAACAGCTGCGCAGAAGCACAATGGACCCCCCGCTAACGCAACCCCATTCCCACCGGGGCCGCCTTCATCCCCAGCGAGGAAGACTCCGCCGCAGACATCTGCGGGAAACTCGCAGCATTAATATGCAAACCACGCCGCCACGCGGCGCGCGCGCGCGCGGCCACCGCATTCACATCAAAGTTAGTTGCGTGGAAATCAAAGCTGACGCATTTCAGAGGTTTTCTGTTTGATCTGATGTCCGCGCGCGCGCGGGCTGGAAGCAGAGCGCGCGCCTGTCCGGTCCGGGTGGGGGACCATGCCCTTGAGTGCGTCTGCACCTCCAACATCCCCCCTCCCGCATCGTCCTTGCAGAACCAGGACCTGGAGCACATCTGCGGCGCGTGCTCGACGTCATCCCGCCTCATTAAACCACGTTCCCCCCCCCCCCGCCTGCACGCGCGGCTCCGGACCAGCGCACGAGCCGCAGCTGTGGAAAAACCTGCGAGGTCTCACCTTGTTGTCATTCCAGTCCGATGCTCCCACGCGCGCAGCTCCGTCATCCAGGCACGCGCGTCAGCGCCCCGAAAGGTTCACATGAAGGTGCCGAGTTAGCGCGCTGGAAGAAGCGTCGCGAGACATATTCCTGCTGCACGCGCGGCTCAGCTGACGCTGTTTACGGTCTCCCATCAGTCCCGGAGCGCCTCGCGCACAGGCGGTTCCAACCTGCGACGCAGCCGCTGTTCCTGCGCGTGCTCCTGCCTCCGCGAGCGACCGAGAGAAATGATCCCCCCCCACCCCAGAAAGAAACAAGAAAGGAAAGAAAAAAGACAAACACCTGGCGCTGATTCCCGGCACGCGATTGGCTGAGAGCGGCTGTCCGTCACCGCCGGCGAAGCGCCATCTGCTCCGGCTTGTTGTGATGAGAACAAAGGCAGGAGGGGGGCGACGTGTGGGCGGGGGTGGGAGGGGGCTGCATGTCATTACTGGCGGAAAAACCCAGTCAGCATCTCCCAGTTAAAGGTTGAATATGGAACATTTTTATTAAAAGCTATATTTTTTCAAAAATAATACCTCCACAGGTCGTTTGGGGGTGTACAGAATGAAAGTACAACATTTCCCAGAAAAATTATATTTAGCCGAAAAATAATTATAAAATAATTTTTTACGGGTTCGATAATGGCATTTTATTTACGTCTATAAGCCAATACACGCCGCCATTGCGGGTTGCCAAATACGATCTTTGTGTGGAAACAATATTTCGGTCATAGTCAGGCTTGTACAGGGGAAAACCGTAGAGACGACCAGTGAAGCAGCTGCTTCAGAGCCCTGGAGATATTGTTATCTGTTTCTGAGGAGGAGTGACCTGAGAAGAGCAGAACCTGGAGTAAATTTAGGTGAAGACTTCACTAAATGGACCCACATAAACGTTTTCCACGGAGTAAAACACTGAAATGGCGACTTTCCTGCTGGATCGGTAAGCTAGCTTGTTTGCTAACATGGCTAACGTTAGCTGTCAGTTATAAACTCCTCTGCGTTACTTGTTAAACATGCTGCAGGCTGTTGGTCACTTGCGTATCGGCAGTGAGCCTGGCATCCCAGCGGCTGGAGTTGTTTTTCTGCCGTTGCAACTACAACCTAGACACACGTGATGTTGTTGTTCTGTCCGTATTACATATTCAACCTTTAAAGGTTGATGACGCTGTTCACGTCCGCGAGACACGAAAATAAAAACAGCGAAGATATTTCCCTCCAACATCTACATGGTGATGCGCGACCCCCCAGGAGCTTTCTGACACCAAGTAAAATTAAAACCGGTATCGGCGATACTGATCCCATACCGATACTTTGAACAAAAACCTGATCTGTTTTAAAGAATTGCTTTGAAAACAGACCCTGGTCGCAGTGGTGAAATACTTTGTCCTGGTAAATGTTCTGTACTTTTATACCGTGTTATTGTTTTCATGTGAACTTTCATGTTACTGCTGCCATGTTGATGCTGCTTTTAAAAACATTTGATTTTCTGACTGAAAAATAACTGGATGATAAAAATAAACTGACAGTATTCCACAAAAATGTAAAATTTGTACATCAAACTTAAATTAATAGCAAAATACATAAATACTAAGACATCCTATATGCAGTTGTGTGAAAAAGTTTTTCCTCCTTCCTGATTTTTTTTACTTTTTTGCATGTTTGTCACACTTAAATGTTTCAGATCATCAAACAAACTTAAATAGGACCTGCCTGACAAAGTGAAGTAGACCAAAAGATCCTCCAAAGCTAGACATCATGCTGCCATCCAAAGAAATTCAGGAACAAATGAGAAACAAAGTCATTGAGATCTATCAGTCTGGAAAAGGTTCCAAAGCCATTTCTAAAGCTTTGGGACTCCAGAGAACCACAGTGAGAACCATTATCCACAAATGGTGAAAACATGGAACAGTGGTGAACCTTCCCAGGAGGGGCCGGCCGACCAAAATGACCCCAAGAGCACAGCGACGACTCATCCAAGAGGTCACAAAAGACCCCAGAACAACATCCAAGAACTGCAGGCCTCACTTGCCTCAATGAAGGTCCGTGTTCATGACCCCCCATCAGAAATGCAGAAATGTTCCTGTCTGTACCTGTTTATGAGAGTGAATTTAGCGAAGAAGTACACGGTGCACTCGGGCAAGTGCACGGTTGGAGACACGACGTGAGTCTCTGATTGGTTAAAGCTCCACGTCAATGCTGCAAAAGTTCCGATTTTCCAACTCTGCCGCATGACGCGCTGCGTCCGCCGCACAAAACGCGATGCAAGAAGGTCGACGCTCCACGACGCGCATCGGCCAGTGATTTTGCATGTAAACCTGACGCCCACATCTCGTTCGGTCTGAACAGCGTCCGGTGCGTTAGGAGCCTTTTTCCAGTTTCAGCGTTTCCCGTATTTTATCAGTAACAAACTGTTTTTGACACAGAAACAGGTGCTGGATAAATGCAACGTGTAACTAAAAAATAATCGTTTTAACAATCATGATTTCAATACTAACTAAAATAATGGTGATAAAGACTTTGTAAGTGAGCAGCCCCATCATCACGTCTGCAGGAGAACATGTCACAGCTGTCCTGGTTTGCTGCCTTTTAGAGTTGATTTTAAACTTCTTATGTTTGTTTTCAAGTGTTTGAATTTGACTCGGTCTCGATCAGAACGTGTCTTTCCTGAGTTTGTGTCCTCATTTTGTCCTCTACGAGGCGTGCCCAACAGCTGTTACACCGTTCATGTAGTCATATAACTACCTTCTGTCGAGTCCTGTAAGTCTGCAGGTGAGTCGGAAACGCTGAGGTGGTACATCAGGACACTGTAACGTCCTGCAGCCTGTAAACGCATTTCCAGCTCACGTTTGCATGAGTGTGAGATGGAGCTTTAGCGGCGTTTGAAGAAGCCATTTGCTCGGGTTGCAGCGAGACAAAGCGATAATAAAGATCCCTGAGAGCGCGGCAGCTGCACATAAAACAGATACGGGAGCAGGAACGTGGGATTATTCCTCATAAACTAAATCCACCTTTAATCCTTCCAAATATAATCACAGGCTGGGAAATATCCTCCAAACAGCTGAACAGTGGCTGAGTTTTTCTATGATGTAAACATCGTTGGCTCCTGGTGAATGTTCAGTCTTTGTTGGACTCCGTTAGAGTCCATCACTCGTCCGGACGGTCGGCTTCACAGAGCTGCTGCTGTTTTACAGACTCACAGAGTCACACTAATGTGGGAAGAACCAAATCAGTCTGTTTGTGTGAGTCTGCACGAGTCAAACGTTCACTGATGTCGCGAGAAGGTGGCAGCATCAACATGGCGGCTGCAGGACGACGTTAGCGGTGGATCCAGCAGGACCGGCATCATGGTGGAGGCTCCGGCTTCAAAGCCACCTTTGATGAGGTGAAGAAGAAAGCAGGAGGGAGAAAAGCTGTAATCATCTTTTCTCTGGTTCTCATCCACACAAAGACGATGGCTGCAGACGGTCGACCCACAAACAGACGCTTGTTCTTTTTTTTAACATGTTTATTACATTTTTATATGAGTCAAAAATGAAAAGCAACAACAAAAGAGAACTCGCACACAAGTGCGAACAAAGACACACACACTTGGACAACATCAGTAAATACAGTAAAGAGTGTAAAGATGCCAGCATTAAAGGCATATGCCCCCCCCCCGGGGTGAAACTGCCCCCCACAGTCCTCTGAGTTGGAGAAGTTGGAAGAACCGTTTTCTAACCGACCCAGTCATTCTCTGAATCTGGCAGCACTGACTTTAGCTTAGCTTAGCATAGTTGCTGTAATCTGGTGGTTCCAACTAGCATCACTTGGTGAAAGTGAACTAATGGATGGTTTCCTGTTTACAAACATTGGCAGTTGCTAGGCAACCAGGGGGCAAAAAGCCTGTTTTGTATTAGAATCTACGGCCAAACACGCACTCATATCATTTATAAAAATGTAAAGTAACCTGATGAAACAAACAGAGATTGTTGTGTTTTAAATTATATTGAATAAATCTGTATTTTGATGACGAATAACAAAATACCGACGCTGCGTTGCTGTGTTATATTTCTATCACGATTACACTAACTTGGTAAAGGAGTCATCACCCAGAAACGGCATTTTTATTGTTAAAACATGGATATTATTCGTGTTGGACCTCATTTGAAATTTGCCTGAAAAACCTGAGTTAGAAAGCGGCTTAAACTTTGGTTTAGACTCTTTGTTAAAACCAAAAGAGGCCACAACAATCTGCAGCCTGCAGCAGGTTCAGTTCAGCTCCGTGTCGTCCTCACCTCCTCCATACAGGAGCAACTTTCACTAGTTTGGATTAAACCAGGCAAAGACGACATCATCACTACGTTTGGAAAGGAGCTGATTCCAGCTGTTAGGGACGAACACGCATTGCTGTCGGTAAGTTTCGCTGCTTGTGGAACGTTCTGCTTTATTGTGGATGAGATCGTGGTGGACAGCAGACAGACTAGCTAGCTGCTAGCAAGCTAACGGTAGAAACTCAAACGCCATCTGATTTACGACCCCGTACTTCGCACTAAATCTCCGGGATGCGTTGTTATGCCACGTGAACGTTCGTAAACGGCTCCACCATCAGTTTCTTCTTCTTTTTTAAGTTCGTCTCTAAGCAGCAGAGGACGGCTGTCACACACAGTGTTTACAGTTTATGTCATGCAGCCGATCGCGGCGGTGATGCTGCTATTACAGTCTTCCCACTAGAATACGGGAATCATTTCTGCCTCCGCCGTGGTTTAATCCTACATGTGACCATGGTGAAAGACTAAATAAATCATAGTCTGAACCGGAATAAGTTATCTGGGAGGGTTTTCTGAAGATCAGTCACGCCTACTGTCCTATTTTCACCATTTTCAGCTGTTCACATGCATTAATGTTTTGATTTTTGCAACCGAACAAATACCAGGACTCAAACATTATATTTCCCCACACTTTCACGTCATATCTGGACCTAATCTGCATTAAAAGTCAAGTTTTGTATGTAAAACACGTCTTCTCATAGTTCAATAATGCTTTTCCTCTGTTTTCTTGCCCCCTGGTTGCGTGCGCATCCTATCTGTGACGTTGCTCAGAAACCAGCTATTAACTCAAGATTTTTTCCAATTCTGTTTCGTGTCCCGCACATTCTGATCGAGTACAAACGAGAAACCGATTTCACATCAAAGACTGACTAGGCGGCGTTCAATAGGGAACTATATGCTGCAGAAGTGCCGGCCAATCACAGGGAAGCACCGCGGATGGTAGCCAATCACAGGGAAGCACCGCGGATGGTAGCAAAGGCAGCGCGCATGCAGCATCCGGTGGAAACCCCGTTTATGTCGTTGGGGAAGCTGGGGGGCCTGTTTGGACACATCTGCTTGTAGACGTACTTTTACAGGTCCAAAAAGTCCCCGTTTAATCTCTGGATGATCCATAATAAATACGCGATTGTCTTGATTTAATAAAACTGTTTCTTGTACACCTGCAACCGTTTTAATCTTCTGTCTTGGCTGAAAAATCTGGTAAAACATTAATTTACAGTTTTTCCTCCATCGGTTTGGCTCATTTCTCGAATCTGAAATTACATTCTTAAAACTCTAAGATCATTTGGCCGAACGGTTTTACATTTCTCACAACTCCACAGCTCAGTCGCAAAAGCTCTCATCTCTCCCAGAACAGTTCATCCATCCTTCACAACTAAACGTCTTTCCCATACAAACAGTCAGAGCCGCCAACACGGATCCTTCTCAGTCACTTCGTCTCATTTCTCATTTACGTGTCGTGTCCCCGACACATAAATGAGAAAAAAAGTTCCCCTTTCAGCCGCTTACCAGCGACTTCTCTAATTCAGCCGCACAGAGAAACACCTGTGTACCAGGGGAAACGATTTCAGAGTATAAATGCCCCCCCCCAACAAGGACGTTTCCACGCGCCACGTTTGGACACCGTGCGTGATGACGTATTCATTGGACAAATCGTTCAGCCGGTGACAGTGCAGTAATAGTGCACTATTACTGCAGTAATAGTGCACTATTACTGCACTACTTCTGGCAGAAAAAGGAGGAACTTTTATATTTTTATAATTTTTATTTTTAAATAACAAATAGATAAACCTCAGTTTCATATGAGATATTATTATTATATTATACTATTATTATAGCTGTTATCATTATTATTTCCACTATCTATTATTATTATTGCTATTAGTAGTAGTATCGTTATATTATTATTATAATTGTTGTGTGGTTATGTTTATTTAATTTGGGGGGAAACTAAGTTTATTTTGTTGTTGATAAATCTCTTGTCTTTGATTTCTGTTAACTGTTTTTTCTTACATACTCTCAAAGACACACACACACACGCACACACACACACGCACACACACACACACACACACACACACACACACACACACACAAAACCACTAATGCTGTTATGTCATTGTCGTCTGTGGTTCATAATGTGTCTGCATGTCTGCGTCTCTGCATCGTCTTTTTACACAATAAAAAAATTAAAGAAAAGGAGGAACTTTTTCATCTGTAACTGCTTCAAACTACGTATCACTGACACGTAAAGCTGCGGGATGTAAACTCCGGAGAAACCTGGAGAAACCTGGAGAAACCTGGAGAAACCTGGAGAAACCTGGAATCCATCTCCCCAGCTTCTGCATGACGGACAGCTGCTCCGTGTCCTCGTCTTTTCCTCCACATGCAGGTTAGAGGCGTTTCTTCCCCAACGTCATCTGAATGACTTCATGCTGTCATTCAGCTCTGCAGACGTAACGAGCCGCGCTGCAGCAGCTCTGGAGGAAAAGACGAGGACACGGAGCAGCTGTCCGTCATGCAGAAGCTGGGGAGATGGATTCCAGGTTCCCTCCAGGTTTCTCCAGGTTTCTCCAGGTTTCTCCAGGCAACATGCAGCCAAATAACCTGAAAGGATTCAGGCTCCATCAGAATGAGACGAACTGTGGATCGCAGATGTAAACTGAGAGGACATAAAAAACGTAACATATTATGTTGTATTTTTGTGCACAAACGACCTGATGTGGGTGTGATTTTTTTTAGAGGACTTGTTGATTTCACATTGCAGAGTTTTACGTGTCATCAGCACGTAATCTGAAGCAGAAAAGTTCGTGTCTTATTATTATTTTGGACTATAGGGGATTATCACGCTTCCATGTTCCGGTTTCCGGAGCTTGAAACAATTAGACAGTCCACTTCCGGGCCAGTTCAACGTCCCTGCTCTGTTCCACTTCGTAAATTAAATAAACGCCGACCGTACTTAAGTTTTCATGGACTCCAGACCGAAGTGATACTAAGGAAGAAGTGGATCAAAGCGATTCGATAGAGTGAAGGACCGAACTTTATAATAAAACAACGTTGCACGTTTGTTTGCAGCCGGTGCGGCACAACACCGGCACTTCACAGCTAGCGTTAGCATTAGCAGGCTAGCATTAGCTGACTTGCCTAACTTTGTGCGTCTTTAAACACACAAACATCTGAAAATCGGGTCTGTACCCCCCCGTTTCCAGTGGAACAACTGGGGACTGCCAAGAAAGGAGACGCTTTCAGATGCTTGTGTGTTTTCAGCCGCACAAAGTTAGGCACGTCATCGAGCTGGCTAATGCTAACCTGCTAACACCAGCTGTGTTGTCTGCCGGCTACAAACAAACGTGCTACGTTGTTTGATTATAAAGTTCGGTCCTTCACCGCGGCGAATCGATTGCTTTGATCCACTTCTTCTTTAGCATCACTGCAGTCGGGAGTCAATGAAAACTTAAGTATGTTTGGCGTTTATACGATTTACGAAGTGTAACAGAGCAGAGCGGCTGTTGTTAAAATGGCCCGGAAGAGAAAATGCCGAGATTCCGGAAACTTCCGGAAAGCGTGATAATCCCCTATTTCATCTTATTTCACTGGCAGATGATTTTTTTCCTTCTTTAATTGGAGGGTGTGAATAATCGTGAGGACGACTGTAGAACAGGTATATTTGTAAAACCTCATTAATGACTTACGGAGATGCAGAAACGGTTGATTCAGCGGCTCTGACAGAAGAACGAAGCGTCCTCGCCCACATGCTGGACGTCCACCCTCACCTCTTCTTATCCGGGACCGTAAGATGCTTCATTCGCTCCTTTATTCGTATTTCATGTGCAGGAAGACGAGAACCTGCATTATAACCGGGATCTGATACACTCATCACCCTCATGCACTCGCACACATGGAGCCGTTTTATCCTCCATCCTGCCCTTTAACTCCAACGCCAGACAGCTTCTTCATGCATCTGGACATTTAAGCATCTTTTTGTCTCCTGAAACATCCAGGCAGCTGTGATCAACCCAACTTTCACAGGTGAATCTTTTCTATATGTGTGATGTTTGAGACGTGCTAACACGGCTTCTCTGGATCTCCTCGGCTTGGAAACACGAATGATTTCACTCACATAAGCAACGCAGGAACGTTTGCTGCAGCGTTTTACATCCAGAAGATCCAGCATCAGCTCCATTTACGTTCAGCAACGAGCAGCTTGTCAGTAACGATGACGAAAACCCGTCATGTCCCCCCAGCTCCAAGTTTCACTGCTGGTCAGCTTCACTTTGCAGTTGTGATGCACGGAGTGAAAACACCGAAGCTGATGGTTTTCTGCTTCTCATGGCCGATACAGATGCCGATATTAGAGCTGAAAATGATGTATCATGAATGTTTGTTGTTTACGTGGCGCCGGATGAACCCAATAATCTTTCAACAGAAAGCTCGTTAGCGTGTTTGTTTTGCTTCTTTGACACACCGAACGTAGTTTACTCATGTGTTTATCTGCTTTATCTGCATCCTGGATGCTGGACTGTCTCCAGACCCCCCCCTCCCACCTCACGAAAGTCTGGCATTTGCAGCAGCAGCAGTGTTCACCAGCACGTGCGTGTTGACATGACAGGTTGAGAAGGTCAGCGGGAGTAACTGAGCTCGTAGTCGCTAATCTCAGAGTTGCCAGCGCTTGTTGCCGGGCAGATTAGGCAGCTTGGTTAGACTCTGATCACTTTCTCACTTGTTCTTTTTTAGTCCTGTTTTCTTCACCTCCTTCTCTCTTCTCATGTAACAGATTTGCGAGGTGTTTCATTACTCAGGCACTGCTTTCACCATCCCCCCCCCCCCCCCCACACACACACACACACACACACACACACCAGAAAATACTTCTTCAAACTTCTCGCATGCACACACACACCCTTAAACCCGCCCATGTAAAAGTGAAAGCTGGGACTATGAATAAGCAAACGTGCGGTAAGTAGGTTTCTCTGTCAGCTGTGAGAGTCCTGCATCCAGGAGCCCCCCCCCCCCTTCTGTACCGCTGAAGAGCCGAATTCACACCACAACTTGCACAATAACACCCTGTTTAAATATTAACAGCATCTGCCTGGTAACCGAGCAGCAGCCCTCCGTGGAAACGCCTCCGGCTTCGGTGTGAGGAGGTGAAAACACGGCAGGATGAGCGAGAGGTTCCCGCACATGTGGACTCATGGAAGCAGGAGATAAGCTGCTGCAGGCAGCGCTGGATGTCCCGCAGCGGGACACGGACACGTTTCCGGGTCGGATCAGAACTCAGATCCAGGATCAGCTCCAGAGATGATGTCAGAGCCAGGATACGGATGAAAACCAGCCAAACGCTGCGGAAGCAGCCGGGAAGGAGAGAGTGCTCGTGGTGGGCGGATCGGTACAAATGAGCATCAGTAAAATCCATAATATCCGTACAACATGGATATCATGGATACTGGATCAGTTCTACCGATACTTCAGTGTTCGGCTTTAAGTTCAGGGCTGGCGGTGTCGGAAAACCGCCTTCAGAGCGCGGGAACGTGTGCGCTGATGCTTTATAGCAGGTTAACGATAACAGCGGGTGGATAGCTCGTTAGCTTGATCGTAAACAGCTGACAAACCAGTTTACCAGCTTTAATCCGCTCACCTCCAACTTCTGCGGTGTAAAAAGTCCACACTGCAAACGTCAGCGCCTCCGGGACTCAAGCCTGATCTGCTTTTTGTTTTGTTGGCGCAGCAGCAGTTAGCAGTCTGTTAGCTGTATTTGTTTGCAGTGAGCGGCGCACAGGGGGGGTCACGTGGGGGACGGAGACGAGACGTAAAGGCATCGATTGGTTCTTTCTGTAAGTTACCATCTCCTGTCTTCCGGCGAATGGCAGGAGTCAGTCAGTTTTGCAGACCTGCAGTCTCACAGACGTCTGACTGCTTCCTTCCTTCTGAAAACATGATGTGTTGATGCCGGCAGGATGGAAGGAACATTTCACCCCCAACACAAACTGTTTCTGAGCCGGACTACCAACTCTGGCTTTAAAGGAATAGTACACCCAAAGAATGATGGGCCTTCATTTCTACTCACCCCGATGCTGAAAAACACTGAAGAACTTTTTAGTATCTCAAATGCAGATGGAGATCTGGAAGCTTCGTTTTCTGCCGACATTCAAATAATGGAGGCCCGAGCCAAAAACGTCCATAAACATTCACAAAAACGTGTCAATATTCCTCCATACTGCTCGTCCAGTGTGATCCAAGTGTCCTGAGTGGGTAGCGTCCAGAATTTACGGGACACCAGATTTTTATAGCGTAAACAGTAGAACATGTAGCTGCATGTTCGGACGGTCTCATTCCATGAGAAATCAGGACACTACGGAAGCTGCGGCAGACGAGATCGCGCGTTCTCTCTTTCTTTCTTTGTTTTAAATCTTCTTCTACGCTTGCATTATCGGCAGAGTAGGCTCTGAACGAGGCTTACGTCGTGTCGTGAACGCGCTTCGGCCGCTTGCAGGAAAAAGGATGTCGAATTTCCCAGTAAACTCTGGACACTGAACCAGACTGAAAATAAAACGCAAAGCTGATCGTCAGATATTTATTCCTCTTAAAGTTATACCGTGTAACTTTTGACCCTGATATTAAGCCTAAAATGAGCAGTATTAGATTATTTTTCGGGCCAGTATACAGTGACTGACGCGTGTCGGCACTCTGAGCGGCTGCCCTCTGCAGAAACCAGACATCGTAACTTTGGAAAGGCGGCCGTCGATGAAAGTGCCGTAAAGCAAGTTGCTTTACGGCTCCTCTTCCGTAAACACAGAAAGCTCTACTTTTCTGTCATTACTTGTAGCATCGTCATGGCGGAACAAAGTAAAAAGGTGAAAGTGACGTCTGAGCAGGCCAGAAAGAAAAGAGGCAAAGGGATCACGGCAGATCAGAAACACGAGTGGACGCTGGAACAGAATTCAGTGGTTGGACTCCTCTGAAACAGCAGCGTGGAAGCTAAACCCGCTCTCTGTTTGCCACCGTATCATTAGACTGTAAGGAAGTTTGGCTGTTGTGTAAACATACGAAAATAAGATGCTTTTCCTTGTTTTTTCAGTCAGCGTTTATTCAAAACAACGTCAGTAAGAGCCGTATAAGCTGCCGATAGTTTCCTGTTAGCGAAACGCGGCTAGAATGACTACAGACCAAAGCTAACGTGACTCTCTTAACATTTTGCGCAATTGTGGCTGGTTTGCAGCATAAATGCGTCTGTAATTCATATAAATATCAAAGAAGTAACAGAACGATCAGCAGTTTGCTGGTTTATTTGTATGGTTTTCATACGCTGTTCAGAAGGAAGCAGAGCCTCTGTAATGTCCCGTAATCTGAGCTAATCCAGACGTTCTCATAACAAACGAGCTAATCCAGACGTTCTCCTAACAAACGTGAGCTGATCCAGACGTTCTCATAGCAAACGTGAGCTAATCCAGACGTTCTCATAACAAACGTGAGCTAATCCTGACGTTCTCATAACAAACGTGAGCTAATCCTGACGTTCTCATAACAAACGTGAGCTAATCCAGATGTTCTCATAACAAACGTGAGCTAATCCAGACGTTCTCCTAACAAACGTGAGGTAATCCAGACGTTCTCATAACAAACGTGAGCTAATCCAGACGTTCTCCTAACAAACGTGAGCTAATCCAGACGTTCTCATAACAAACGTGAGCTAATCCAGACGTTCTCATAACAAACGTGAGCTAATCCAGACGTTCTCCTAACAAACGTGAGCTAATCCAGACGTTCTCATAACAAACATGAGCTAATCCAGATGTTCTCATAACAAACGTGAGCTAATCCAGACGTTCTCCTAACAAACGTGAGCTAATCCAGACGTTCTCATAACAAACGTGAGCTAATCCAGACGTTCCCATAACAAACGTGAGCTAATCCTGACGTTCTCATAACAAACGTGAGCTAATCCAGACGTTCTCATAACAAACGTGAGCTAATCCAGACGTTCTCATAACAAACGTGAGCTAATCCAGACGTTCCCATAACAAACGTGAGCTAATCCTGACGTTCTCATAACAAACGTGAGCTAATCCAGACGTTCTCATAACAAACGTGAGCTAATCCAGACGTTCTCATAACAAACGTGAGCTAATCCAGACGTTCTCATAACAAACGTGAGCTAATCCTGACGTTTTCATAACAAACGTGAGCTAATCCAGACGTTCCCATAACAAACGTGAGCTAATCCAGACGTTCTCATAACAAACGTGAGCTAATCCAGACATTCTCATAACAAACGTGAGCTAATCCAGACGTTCTCATAACAAACGTGAGCTAATCCAGACATTCTCATAACAAACGTGAGCTAATCCAGACGTTCTCATAACAAACGTGAGCTAATCCAGACGTTTTCATAACAAACGTGAGCTAATCCTGACGTTCCCATAACAAACGTGAGCTAATCCTGACGTTCTCATAAAAAACGTGAGCTAATCCAGACGTTCTCATAACAAACGTGAGCTAATCCAGACGTTCTCATAACAAACGTGAGCTAATCCAGACGTTCTCATAACAAACGTGAGCTAATCCAGACGTTCCCATAACAAACGTGAGCTGATCCAGACGTTCTCATAAAAAACGTGAGCTAATCCAGACGTTCTCATAACAAACGTGAGCTAATCCAGACGTTTTCATAACAAACGTGAGCTAATCCAGACGTTTTCATAACAAACGTGAGCTAATCCTGACGTTCCCATAACAAACGTGAGCTAATCCAGACGTTCTCATAACAAACGTGAGCTAATCCTGACGTTCTCATAAAAAACGTGAGCTAATCCAGACGTTCTCATAACAAACGTGAGCTAATCCAGACGTTCTCATAACAAACGTGAGCTAATCCAGACGTTCCCATAACAAACGTGAGCTAATCCAGACGTTCTCATAAAAAACGTGAGCTGATCCAGACGTTCTCATAACAAACGTGAGCTAATCCAGACGTTCTCATAACAAACGTGAGCTAATCCTGACGTTTTCATAACAAACGTGAGCTAATCCAGACGTTCCCATAACAAACGTGAGCTAATCCAGACGTTCTCATAACAAACATGAGCTAATCCTGACGTTCTCATAACAAACGTGAGCTAATCCAGACGTTCTCATAACAAACGTGAGCTAATCCAGACGTTCTCATAACAAACGAGAGCTAATCCAGACATTCTCATAACAAACGTGAGCTAATCCAGACGTTCCCATAACAAACGTGAGCTGATCCAGACGTTCTCATAAAAAACGTGAGCTAATCCAGACGTTCTCATAACAAACGTGAGCTAATCCAGACGTTTTCATAACAAACGTGAGCTAATCCAGACGTTCTCATAACAAACGTGAGCTAATCCAGACGTTCTCATAACAAACGTGAGCTAATCCTGACGTTTTCATAACAAACGTGAGCTAATCCAGACATTCTCATAACAAACATGAGCTAATCCAGACGTTCTCATAACAAACGTGAGCTAATCCAGACGTTCTCATAACAAACGTGAGCTAATCCAGACGTTCTCATAACAAACGTGAGCTAATCCTGACATTCTCATAACAAACAAGAGCTAATCCAGACGTTCCCATAACAAACGTGAGCTAATCCAGACGTTCTCATAAAAAACGTGAGCTAATCCAGAAGTTCTTATAACAAACGTGAGCTAATCCAGACGTTCTCATAACAAACGTGAGCTAATCCAGACGTTCTCATTACAAACGTGAGCTAATCCTGACATTCTCATAACAAACGTGAGCTAATCCAGACGTTCTCATAACAAACGTGAGCTAATCCAGACGTTCTCATAACAAACGTGAGCTAATCCAGACGTTCCCATAACAAACGTGAGCTAATCCAGGCGTTCTCATAACAAACGTGAGCTAATCCAGACGTTCTCATCACAAACGTGAGCTAATCCTGACGTTCTCATAACAAACGTGAGCTAATCCAGACGTTCTCATAACAAACGTGAGCTAATCCAGACGTTCTCATAACAAACGTGAGCTAATCCAGACGTTTTCATAACAAACGTGAGCTAATCCAGATGTTCTCATAACAAACGTAAGCTAATCCAGACGTTCTCATAACAAACGTGAGCTAATCCTGACGTTTTCATAACAAACGTGAGCTAATCCAGACGTTCTCATAACAAACATGAGCTAATCCAGACGTTCTCATAACAAACATGAGCTAATCCAGACGTTCTCATAACAAACGTGAGCTAATCCAGACGTTCTCATAACAAACGTGAGCTAATCCAGACGCTCTCATAACAAACATGAGCTAATCCAGACGTTCTCATAACAAACGTGAGCTAATCCTGACATTCTCATAACAAACGTGAGCTAATCCAGACGTTCTCATAACAAACGTGAGCTAATCCAGACGTTCTCATAACAAACGTGAGCTAATCCTGACGTTTTCATAACAAACGTGAGCTAATCCAGACGTTCTCATAACAAACATGAGCTAATCCAGATGTTCTCATAACAAACGTGAGCTAATCCAGACGTTCTCATAACAAACGTGAGCTAATCCTGACGTTTTCATAACAAACGTGAGCTAATCCAGACGTTCTCATAACAAACATGAGCTAATCCAGACGTTCTCATAACAAACGTGAGCTAATCCAGACGTTCTCATAACAAACGTGAGCTAATCCAGACGTTCTCATAACAAACGTGAGCTAATCCAGACGTTCCCATAACAAACGTGAGCTAATCCAGACGTTCTCATAACAAACGTGAGCTAATCCAGACGTTCACATAACAAACGTGAGCTAATCCAGACGTTTTCATAACAAACGTGAGCTAATCCAGACGTTCTCATAACAAACGTGAGCTAATCCAGACGTTCTCATAACAAACGTGAGCTAATCCAGACGTTCACATAACAAACGTGAGCTAATCCAGACGTTTTCATAACAAACGTGAGCTAATCCAGACGTTCTCATAACAAACATGAGCTAATCCAGACGTTCACATAACAAACGTGAGCTAATCCAGACGTTTTCATAACAAACGTGAGCTAATCCAGACATTCTCATAACAAACATGAGCTAATCCAGACGTTCTCATAACAAACGAGCTAATCCAGATGTTCTCATAACAAACATGAGCTAATCCAGACGTTCTTATAACAAACGTGAGCTAATCCAGACTTTCTCATAACAAACGTGAGCTAATCCAGACGTTCTCATAACAAACGAGCTAATCCAGACATTCTCATAACAAACGTGAGCTAATCCAGACGTTCTCATAACAAACGGGCTAATCCAGACGTTCTCATAACAAACGAGCTAATCCAGACGTTCTCATAACAAACGAGCTAATCCAGACATTCTCATAACAAACGTGAGCTAATCCAGACGTTCTCATAACAAACGAGCTAATCCAGACGTTCTCATAACAAACGAGCTAATCCAGACGTTCTCATAACAAACATGAGCTAATCCAGACGTTCTCATAACAAACGTGAGCTAATCCAGACGTTCTCATAACAAACATGAGCTAATCCAGACGTTCTCATAACAAACGTGAGCTAATCCAGACGCTCTATAACAAACCTGAGCTAATCCAGACGTTCTCATAACAAACATGAGCTAATCCAGACGTTCTCATAACAAACGGGCTAATCCAGACGTTCTCATAACAAACGAGCTAATCCAGACGTTCTCATAACAAACGAGCTAATCCAGACATTCTCATAACAAACGTGAGCTAATCCAGACGTTCTCATAACAAACAAGCTAATCCAGACGTTCTCATAACAAACGAGCTAATCCAGACGTTCTCATAACAAACATGAGCTAATCCAGACGTTCTCATAACAAACGTGAGCTAATCCAGACGTTCTCATAACAAACATGAGCTAATCCAGACGTTCTCATAACAAACGTGAGCTAATCCAGACGCTCTATAACAAACCTGAGCTAATCCAGACGTTCTCATAACAAACATGAGCTAATCCAGACGTTCTCATAACAAACGTGAGCTAATCCAGACGTTCTTTTAACAAACATGAGCTAATCCAGACGTTCTCATAACAAACGTGAGCTAATCCAGACGTTCTCATAACAAACATGAGCTAATCCAGACGTTCTATAACAAACCTGAGCTAATCCAGACGTTCTCATAACAAACGTGAGCTAATCGAGACGTTCTTATAACAAACATGAGCTAATTCAGACGTTCTCATAACAAACGTGAGCTAATCCAGACATTCTCATAACAAACGAGCTAATCCAGACGTTCTCATAACAAACATGAGCTAATCCAGATGTTCTCATAACAAACGTGAGCTAATCCAGACGTTCTATAACAAACCTGAGCTAATCCAGACGTTCTCATAACAAACGTGAGCTAATCCAGACGTTTTCATAACAAACGTGAGCTAATCCAGACGTTCTCATAACAAACATGAGCTAATCCAGACGTTCTCATAACAAACGTGAGCTAATCCAGACGTTCTCATAACAAACGTGAGCTAATCCAGACGTTCTCATAACAAACGTGAGCTAATCCAGACGTTCCCATAACAAACGTGAGCTAATCCAGACGTTCTCATAACAAACGTGAGCTAATCCAGACGTTCACATAACAAACGTGAGCTAATCCAGACGTTTTCATAACAAACGTGAGCTAATCCAGACGTTCTCATAACAAACGTGAGCTAATCCAGACGTTCTCATAACAAACGTGAGCTAATCCAGACGTTTTCATAACAAGCGTGAGCTAATCCAGACATTCTCATAACAAACATGAGCTAATCCAGACGTTCTCATAACAAACGAGCTAATCCAGATGTTCTCATAACAAACATGAGCTAATCCAGACGTTCTTATAACAAACGTGAGCTAATCCAGACTTTCTCATAACAAACGTGAGCTAATCCAGACGTTCTCATAACAAACGAGCTAATCCAGACATTCTCATAACAAACGTGAGCTAATCCAGACGTTCTCATAACAAACGGGCTAATCCAGACGTTCTCATAACAAACGAGCTAATCCAGACGTTCTCATAACAAACGAGCTAATCCAGACATTCTCATAACAAACGTGAGCTAATCCAGACGTTCTCATAACAAACGAGCTAATCCAGACGTTCTCATAACAAACGAGCTAATCCAGACGTTCTCATAACAAACATGAGCTAATCCAGACGTTCTCATAACAAACGTGAGCTAATCCAGACGTTCTCATAACAAACATGAGCTAATCCAGACGTTCTCATAACAAACGTGAGCTAATCCAGACGTTCTATAACAAACCTGAGCTAATCCAGACGTTCTCATAACAAACATGAGCTAATCCAGACGTTCTCATAACAAACGTGAGCTAATCCAGACGTTCTTTTAACAAACATGAGCTAATCCAGACGTTCTCATAACAAACGTGAGCTAATCCAGACGTTCTCATAACAAACATGAGCTAATCCAGACGTTCTATAACAAACCTGAGCTAATCCAGACGTTCTCATAACAAACGTGAGCTAATCCAGACGTTCTTATAACAAACATGAGCTAATCCAGACGTTCTCATAACAAACGTGAGCTAATCCAGACATTCTCATAACAAACGAGCTAATCCAGACGTTCTCATAACAAACATGAGCTAATCCAGATGTTCTCATAACAAACGTGAGCTAATCCAGACGTTCTATAACAAACCTGAGCTAATCCAGACGTTCTCATAACAAACGTGAGCTAATCCAGACGTTTTCATAACAAACGTGAGCTAATCCAGACGTTCTCATAACAAACATGAGCTAATCCAGACGTTCTCATAACAAACGTGAGCTAATCCAGACGTTCTCATAACAAACGTGAGCTAATCCAGATGTTCTCATAACAAACGTGAGCTAATCCAGATGTTCCCATAACAAACGTGAGCTAATCCAGACGTTCTCATAACAAACGTGAGCTAATCCAGACGTTCACACAACAAACGTGAGCTAATCCAGACGTTTTCATAACAAACGTGAGCTAATCCAGACGTTCTCATAACAAACGTGAGCTAATCCAGACGTTCTCATAACAAACGTGAGCTAATCCAGACGTTCACATAACAAACGTGAGCTAATCCAGACGTTTTCATAACAAACGTGAGCTAATCCAGACGTTCTCATAACAAACATGAGCTAATCCAGACGTTCACATAACAAACGTGAGCTAATCCAGACGTTTTCATAACAAACGTGAGCTAATCCAGACATTCTCATAACAAACATGAGCTAATCCAGACGTTCTCATAACAAATGAGCTAATCCAGATGTTCTCATAACAAACATGAGCTAATCCAGACGTTCTTATAACAAACGTGAGCTAATCCAGACTTTCTCATAACAAACGTGAGCTAATCCAGACGTTCTCATAACAAACGAGCTAATCCAGACATTCTCATAACAAACGTGAGCTAATCCAGACGTTCTCATAACAAACGGGCTAATCCAGACGTTCTCATAACAAACGAGCTAATCCAGACATTCTCATAACAAACGTGAGCTAATCCAGACGTTCTCATAACAAACGAGCTAATCCAGACGTTCTCATAACAAACGAGCTAATCCAGACGTTCTCATAACAAACATGAGCTAATCCAGACGTTCTCATAACAAACGTGAGCTAATCCAGACGTTCTCATAACAAACATGAGCTAATCCAGACGTTCTCATAACAAACGTGAGCTAATCCAGACGTTCTATAACAAACCTGAGCTAATCCAGACGTTCTAATAACAAACATGAGCTAATCCAGACGTTCTCATAACAAACGTGAGCTAATCCAGACGTTCTTATAACAAACATGAGCTAATCCAGACGTTCTCATAACAAACGTGAGCTAATCCAGACGTTCTCATAACAAACATGAGCTAATCCAGACGTTCTATAACAAACCTGAGCTAATCCAGACGTTCTCATAACAAACGTGAGCTAATCCAGACGTTCTTATAACAAACATGAGCTAATCCAGACGTTCTCATAACAAACGTGAGCTAATCCAGACATTCTCATAACAAACGAGCTAATCCAGACGTTCTCATAACAAACATGAGCTAATCCAGATGTTCTCATAACAAACGTGAGCTAATCCAGACGTTCTATAACAAACCTGAGCTAATCCAGACGTTCTCATAACAAACGTGAGCTAATCCAGACGTTCTCATAACAAACATGAGCTAATCCAGACGTTCTTATAACAAACGTGAGCTAATCCAGACGTTCTCATAGCAAACGTGAGCTAATCCAGAAGTTCTCATAACAAACGTGAGTTTTGCCAAAGTTACGACTTCATTCAGTGCACAGAACTATAACGTGGTTTGGTGGCCGGTTTTGATTGTGCATTTATCTTTGCATTGTGCGTTTGTGTGTGTGATGTTTCAGCTATGTAATCATATATAATCAGAAACGGAGGCGCGTACCTCCGCCGGGGGTAAATCCTCCAATGGTGAAAAATCCTTTAGAAAACTCTTGAATCTTGATGAACTCGTTTATTTCAATATCCAAACACGGGAGAGGAGATTTAAATTTTGTCATTGCCGTGAGGCCTGTGAGACGTTGGCGCTGTTGCAGGTTTAGCTCCTAGTGGCCAAAAGTTACACGGTAGAACTTTAATGAAGAATATGACCAGAAACATTTAGTTTAAAGTTCTGTCACATGTTTTTGGCTCTTAATTAGAAAACAGCCAGTTTAACAATTAAAGTTCTTAAAATAGTGAACTTTTAACCAGGTCTGTTCAAGTTTGGTCAGGAATAGTTTTATTTCTTTTAATACTTTTTTTTCCTAAGTTGAAATGCAATTAAATGCCTTTGGTAAGAACATAAATAGAGATGGAGTTTAGTAAATATTAATGTCCATGTCTGTTATTTGATTCAGTTGTTTTTTTACCCCGCCCCTGAAAAGAATCGGAATCGAGAATCAATAGGAACCGGAATCAAAGGAAGGGAATCGAATCGGAATCATTAAAAACGATGCCCAACCCTAGAAAACGACCTGAGATAGTGCACGTTAGAAAACGAGGGTTTATATTGGTTTGATTTTTACCCGCTTACGAGCTCTGAAGGAGTCGTTGAAGCTGAACAGGCTGACGAGCGAGGCGGCCATTAGCCCGAGGGGGGGGGGGGGGGGGGCTAGTGTTTATTTAACTTTTCCGGTTTGAGTTGTTTTTAAAAAGCCAAAAATATCCTTTTGCGGTCTCATTCTGAGAAGCTTTAGCTGAAATTTTATCTTCGGAAACTTCCTGATTCTCCAGTTTGAAAGTGTCCTCAATCCAAATGCACATAAAATAAGCGAAAAATGGGAAAAAGAAATGCCCACAAAGTGTAACAGCAGCAAGGGCTTAAAGACGTTGATATCAGATATCGGAAATTAAGAGCTGGAGAATATCGGTATGTCTGATATCGGTGAAAAAAGAAAAAGCATCCTCAGAAAGAACCTTTTTTCCATGAATGACCCAAACTGTTGAGCAGCTAAATGAGCTCAAACCAAAGGAAAAGTGGAATTCATTTTGCAGTGAAGCTGCTTTCACAGGAGGGGATGCGACCCCGTGCTTCTTCCCAAACGTGACGCTTGAAAGCAGCAGCACAGCAGAACATCTTTAAAGGATAAAAAAGATCATCTGAGGCGAGCTGGAGAAGAAATGTGCGACACCTCTGAGTTGATTAAGGAACTCGGAGGCTGCATCTGTATGAGACGGACAGAAAACACCTGCTGCCATTAAGCAGCCTGGAAACGCTGCACAAAAGTGGTGATTACACCTGCCGAGCACAATGCAAAGAGGATTGTGTGTCTGCTAAGCCCCTCAGCCGGTGACTGACACTTCAGACAGAAGCAGCTTAAAAGCTCCGACCGTGACCGGCCGGCTAAAAACCAGGCGTCTGATCGTTAAACAGACGTCTTTAACGACAAAGTGGAGCTTTCCAACCAGCTCTCCTGTTTATGAACAAGGTTGTGCTTGACCTCACGTCCTAACGCAGGACATACGCAGATAGATGGGAAAGTTTCTGATCTGGTTTTCTGTTCTCATGAAAAGAGCGTAAGATGCCGGGATCGAGCATCGTTAGCGTCACTCGTAGTTTCCAGGAATGACGTGAACGTTGCAGCGGAGCTGGAGCGAGTTTGTGCGGCTGCGTCTTGCTTTTCTAATGGTTTTGCATAAACTTCACTCTGGGACCAGCGAGTGGAACTGATGCCATGGGGGGGGGGGGGGGGGGGGGGCGGGCCTTTGAGGCAGAAAAGGGGGCTGGTGCGTTTGCATTCTGCAGCCTGACAGATGGAGCGTCTGTCATCCATATGCATGAGGCAGACGGCTGGCAGCCCGTCACCCTGACCCTGCGGGGGGGCTGCGACCTCCCGGTGGACAGAATGGGACCCGTTTCATTCAGGGTTTTTCCCAGGCCCCCCAGTTTTCCTGCCTCTCTGCACTGCAGCACGTGGCTGGATGAATGCAGTTCATGGAAGCAAATGATGGATGGAGGAGGAGACGTACGGAGACGTCAGGATCCGCACTCTTTTCTTGAAGTTGTTTTCCAGGACATTTTCAGGATTACTGCGATGAAGCTGAGCCGAAGCAGAGACGAAGTGAAGACGAAGCTGCGACGAAGTGGAGACGAAGCGAAGACGAAGTGAAGACGAAGCGAAGACAAAGCAGCGGCGAAGCAGAGACGAAGCGAAGACGAAGTAAAGACGAAGCAGCGGTCAAGCGGAGACGAAGTGAAGACGAAGCCGCGGTGAAGTGGAGACGAAGTGAAGACGAAGTGAAGACGAAGCCGCGGTGAAGTGGAGACGAAGTGAAGACGAAGTGAAGACGAAGCCGCGGTGAAGTGGAGACGAAGCGAAGACGAAGTGAAGATGAAGCGAAGACGAAGCGAAGACGAAGTGAAGACGAAGCGAAGACGAAGCGAAGACGAAGCGAAGACGAAGCGAAGACGAAGCGAAGACGAAGTGAAGACGAAGCGAAGACGAAGCGAAGACGAAGTGAAGACGAATCTGCGGTGAAGTGGAGACGAAGCGAAGACGAAGTGAAGACGAAGCCGCGGCGAAGTGGAGACGAAGCGAAGACCAAGCGGAGATTACACAAGAAAGTGGAGACAAAGCCGTGGAGACGAAGCGGGGGGGGGGGGGGAAACATAATTTTCCAGGACTTTTTTACTCTTTTTCTCATTTTCCATGACTGGGAAAATGTTCAACCATTTTCCAGGTTTTCCGGGACGCGTGGGAACCCGGAGACGTGTGTCCGAGGCGGATGGAAAAGCTGCCAGGAGGCTAAAACACAACAATGGAAACTGAAATCGGTGTAAAACTGCGATCTGTCCGCACATCTGCATCCTTGACTTGCAGTCAAACAGCAGCGCGACACTTTTCCATGATTTGTGTTTCCCTCTGACACGTGGACAGCAGCAGCCACTTCATTACAGAGTTAACCTTTTCCTCGTTGCAGGGAAAGTGGAAACAATCAGGGTGAAAGATGCAACGGAAACGACTGCAATCCATAATTTAAATGAACTTTTCAGAGCGCCGTCTCCCTGTCTGGTCCCGAGAGAGCGAAGCGACGTGTCTCAGAGTGATGGGAAGTTAATTCTGTCTCAGAATGTCGATGGGGGCAACCTTTGCATGGAAAGATGGAGGCACGATGGCACGCTGTTCTGTACGGAGCTAAAACGTGTGGAAATGAATATTTCTGACTGATTCTCACATTACTGATGATGAAACATCAACATTCACAAAGAGGCAGTCAGACGAATCAGTCTGGAACTGGTCTCATTAGCAGAACTGCTGCAGTTACGCACCAGTGAATGAATGAATGAATGAATACATGCATGAATGAATGAATGAATGACTGCATGAATGCATGAATGCATGAATGATTGCATGAATGAATGAATGAATACATAAATAAATGACTAAATAAATACATGCATGCATGAATGCATTAATAAATGAATGAATGATTGCATGAATGAGTGAATGCAAGAATGTATGAATGAATGACTAAATAAATGAATGAATGCATGAATCAATGATTGCATGAATGAATGAATGAATGAATAAATAAATAAATGACTAAATAAATACATGCATGCATGAATGCATTAATAAATGAATGAATGATTGCATGAATGAGTGAATGCAAGAATGTATGAATGAATGACTAAATAAATGAATGAATGCATGAATCAATGATTGCATGAATGAATGAATGAATAAATAAATAAATGACTAAATAAATGCATGCATGCATGAATGAATGAATGCATGCATGAATGCATGAATGCATTAATAAATGAACGAATGACAAAATAAATGAATGCATTAATAAATGAATGAATGAATGCATGAATCAATGATTGCATAAATGAATGAATAAATAAATAAATGAATGACTAAATAAATACATGCATGAATGAATGAATGCATGAATGAATGAATGAATGCATGCATGAATGAATAAATGAATGAATGAATGAATGAATGCATGCATGCATGCATGAATGAATGAATGACTGCATGAATGAATGCATGAATGAATGAATGCATGAATGAATGCATGAATGAATGAATGAATGAATGAATGAATGCATGAATGAATGCATGCATGAATAAATGAATGAATGAATGAATGCATGCATGAATGAATGCATGCATGAATGAATGCATGAATGAATGAATGCATGCATGAATGAATGAATGAATGAATAAATGAATGCATGAATGAATGCATGAATGAATGAATGAATGAATGAATGAATGAATGCATGAATGAATGAAAGAATGACTAAATAAATGAATGACTAAATAAATACATGCATGAATGAATGAATGCATGAATGAATGAATGAATGCATGCATGCATGCATGAATGAATGAATGACTGCATGAATGAATGCATGAATGAATGAATGCATGAATGAATGCATGAATGAATGAATGAATGAATGAATGAATGCATGAATGAATGCATGCATGAATAAATGAATGAATGAATGAATGCATGCATGAATGAATGCATGCATGAATGAATGCATGAATGAATGAATGCATGCATGAATGAATGAATGAATGAATAAATGAATGCATGAATGAATGCATGAATGAATGAATGAATGAATGAATGAATGCATGAATGAATGAAAGAATGACTAAATAAATGAATGACTAAATAAATACATGCATGCATGAATGAATGAATGAATGCATGAATGAATGAATGAATGCATGAATGACTAAATAAATGAATGAATTCTGTAACTAACAGAGTTGAACTGGCTGAAGCTGAGGCTTAATTGTATCTCCTGTGCAAGAAACCAGTGACACAAAAATGAAAGAAGAAATAACAACGGAGCAAAAAATAGAAAATAAACAATATTGGAGAGTTTTATAATTCTTAATCGTTCCACATGTCAATTATTTTACATTAAAGCCTATAATTATTTTACTTTTCTCTGTTATTTTAAAACTAAACGGAGATCTGCACAGTTTCAAATTATCACTAATATAACTCCCAAACATGAAACCATTAACTTCCCAAATTAAGTTTAGGGCACCATCATTTTTGTCCAGGCCTGCTCCAGGAGTTGGTTTTTTTATATGTATATATATAGATATATATATATATATATATATATATATACATAATTCTGTTGAAACTGAAAACCAATGTCTGACTTCCATTGGCTCATTTTCAGATTGTGTTATTCATTATTCTTTTGTCAGATTGGTTATTTCTGTGACCACGGTGGGTTTTTCTGTCATTAACCAACAGTTTGTTTCCATGTCTGTATGAGACATTTACAGCATTATAAACGTCTGGAATACCAATCTGAGCCGACCGAGGAGGTGGAATCAGCAACCATAAGTTTTATTTTCTGGAGCTCAGAACAAGTTTAAAAAGGCTTATTGTACTTCTTTATGTGGCACTGCAACAATCTGCAGTGATTAATGACGACCTATAGCTTTTTCTCAGAGAGACTTATATGAGACCGAAGCTCTGCGTCCGATTCATACACTTAACTCGATTTAACTGCTGCAGTATATCACTTTTTTGACTGTGCCATATTTATCAGTATTCCCAGCACAGACACTAACAACACATTTGTCACTGTAGCAGCAGGATTCCCGTGTGGTACCAGCAAGTACAGCACAGTACGTGCATGCCGCTGCAGAGAGAAACGGGGGCGTCCTGCCACTGAGATGTGACCGAAACAAGACGCTGGCCCGGCAGCCGGAGCGGGAAGCTGAGGGTTCCTGCTGCACTGAGGAAAGCAAAGCACCAGCTCAGGTTGTGTAGAAATGGAACAGGGTTCCCACTCTGTTCTGGAAGTTGCTTTCCAGCACATTTTCAGGACTGAAGACTAATAAATTCCACCCCAAGCTTTTGGAGAAGTTATTTTCTACCATTGTACCGAACATTTTGTACTGTGATGAAGCAGCGACGAAGACGAAGTAGCGATGAAGCAGATGAAGACAAAGCAGCGCCAAAGTAACAACAAGCGATGAAGCAGACGAAGTATTAACGAAGTAGCAACAAAGTAGCAATTAGGCACAAACGAAACAGAGACCAGTGTTGTATAGTAACTAAGTAAAAATACTTAGTTATTTTACTTAAGTAGTGTTTTTTTATATTTGTACTTTACTACTTCTATTTCTGATGACTTTTACTTTTACTTCACTACATTTTCCGAGAAAAAACAGTACTTTTACTCCGTTACATTTACCTGAGCATCTTAGTTACTCATTACAAAATAAAAGGAACCCAACAGCCAATGAGAATCTTTGTTTTGTTGTAGTGGGACTAGCAGCCACTAGCAGCCGCTGTCTCTGAAGCTAAACACACCTTTACCTGCCTCAGCAGCAGGTGAGCGGCTGTTCAGCATCGCTGGTCTGGTCTTCAGTCCAAGAAGAACCAGATTAAGTTCTCACCATTTTGAGAAACAACTTCTTTTGAGGTTGAACAAAAAGTTTTTCTGGGTTCAGTAACGACTGATGAACAGTTCATGTGTGTCGCACTGCAGTCGTGTTAAAGTTCAACCAATCGGGTTCTTTGTTTGTTTGCATCACCTCCGAGCACCAAGAGTTTATTAGGAATGATTTTATATTAAATGCACGTGGGTATGAATGTTGGTAGGCATGCAGGTCTGTGAGGATGTTTGTGTGTATTTTTCTACATGGTTGGTTTATGTGAGGACGTATTGAAGCTCCTTTAAACTTTGCAAATTAAAACTTAAAAACTAAACAGAAATAAAGAAAATGTGAAACTCAAAGTTCTGATTGCGTTTTATCAACAGTACTTTTTACTTTTGATACTTAAGTACAGTAAATACTAGCTACTTTTTTACTTTTACTCAAGTAATATTCTAGCAGGCGACTTTTACTTTTACTTGAGTCATTTTCCAGTAAGGTACTTTTACTTTTACTCAAGTATAGCTTTTGGGTACTTTATTATTAAGTATTAACAAAGTAGCAATTAGGCAGAAATGAAACAAACAGAGACGAAGTCGCTCTTTGATCCAGCGCTCGTGCTTATTGTTTTCGGATCCAAAAAAGCCGAACAACAAAACCTGAAATCATCCGTATGAGACCACTGTAACACAACCACATGATGGACTGGGACAACGCAACAATAATCGGACCTGAAAACGGGCTTTGATGCTCTCGCACACCTGGGACGCTCTCCTCCACAGGCGGGGCGCGGCGGGGCGGGCGGGGTGAATCTGACAGATCGGTCAGGTTGGCCACGCCCTGGAACATCACATAAGGACACGTCACAGCGATCAGCTGACGTTTCTGAGGAAGACTGCAGATGACAGCTGAAACATGTCAAAGTAAATGAAACAACTTTCATTCACCTTTTATCCGAACAAAAGAAAACGAAGCTAAGTAGCAACAAAGCTTCTTTTAGTTTCTTTTTTTTGTGTGTTTGTTTTTAATATTTCTGTCGAACCACAATTCAAAATCAGTGTCATGATTTTCATAGAATTTTTATTTATTATTACTTTTATTTATCTATTATTTTGTTTGATTGGGACAGACATGTTAATGAACAGACATGAGAAATACACGAATGTTAGCACGCCACATTCTAGCCGAAGGCTAATTTCCATCTGCAGTCCCAGGGCGGGGGTCACTTAGAGAGATAAAAACACAAGCAATAAAATCACAACAAATACAGATAAAACCCTCAATAGCAATCAGGGATGCAGAAATAATAAATCATTTTTTCCTTCTTTAACTGGAGGGTGTGAATCGTTCCGACGACTGTGTCCAGATGAGGTGTGTAAGTTTGAATTATTCCAGTACAAATCTTGCAAATAAATTCCTGCTGGTTGTTATTTTCATGATGAAGATTCGTTACCGTCGACTTTGTTCTGAAGTGAAACACATGGAATGAAAAATCAGAACGAGCCGGTTTATGAAATGATTGTTTGGGAACGACTCATTGAGATGCGGCCCCCATAAAGAGCCATAAATCCATCTCTGATGTACGCGGCTGGATCACTAAATGACATCACAGGCTCCGGGCAGGTTGGTGAAACTGGATCTAACACGCCAGCCATGTTCGTAAAGCTCCGACTCAGATATCATCCTTCCATTTCTGCAATTACCGTGTTGTTAATCATCCAAATCAATTTCAAGCTGCACAATTACAGCCCTCACATTTTTTTTCCTTTTTTACTTGTCCTGTCCAGCATCGAAGCAAGCAGAATGGAAATCTGATTGCTTTATTCTGTTGAACAGTTTTGCTTTACCAAGCGGAGCTTTATGAACATAAGGCTCCACTTGATATCATGTTTATTCATTTTATTTCTTTATTTAAACATTTGTCTATTACACCATTCCATTTCATACTGCTGGGCCTGACAAGGGAGAAATGAAAGTTAACAGAGGTAATGATAGAAAGTGAAACAGAGAGAGAGGAGTAAGGAAGAGGAAGAGAGAGAGGGAGAGAAAACATGAATCCACTTACACAGTTCACTGGTACATCTGTACCGCGATCCCTAAACAACCAAGGTCTCTGTTGGAAAACAAAACAAGCAATCCCCTACAGGAGGACCTGCAGGTGGCTTAGATATCCTCAGATCATACAAACACACGCAGAACTACGCAGAGAAGAGGTACAACCTAGTCAGCGCAATGGGAAGTAGAGAAGAGGTACAACCTAGTCATCGCAATGGGAAGTAGAGAAGAGGTACAACCTAGTCAGCGCAATGGGAAGTAGAGAAGAGGTACAACCTAGTCATCGCAATGGGAAGTAGAGAAGAGGTACAACCTAGTCAGCGCAATGGGAAGTAGAGAAGAGGTACAACCTAGTCATCACAATGGGAAGCAGAGAAGAGGTACAACCTAGTCATCGCAATGGGAAGTAGAGAAGAGGTACAACCTAGTCAGCGCAATGGGAAGTAGAGAAGAGGTACAACCTAGTCATCGCAATGGGAAGTAGAGAAGAGGTACAACCTAGTCATTGCAATGGGAAGTAGAGAAGAGGTACAACCTAGTCATCGCAATGGGAAGTAGAGAAGAGGTACAACCTAGTCATCACAATGGGAAGTAGAGAAGAGGTACAACCTAGTCATCACAATGGGAAGTAGAGAAGAGGTACAACCTAGTCATCACAATGGGAAGTAGAGAAGAGGTACAACCTAGTCATCACAATGGGAAGTAGAGAAGAGGTACAACCTAGTCATTGCAATGGGAAGTAGAGAAGAGGTACAACCTAGTCATTGCAATGGGAAGTAGAGAAGAGGTACAACCTAGTCATCACAATGGGAAGTAGAGAAGAGGTACAACCTAGTCATCGCAATGGGAAGTAGAGAAGAGGTACAACCTAGTCATCGCAATGGGAAGCAGAGAAGAGGTACTACCTACAGGCCCTCACACATTTAACAGGATTTTCACTGTGCACGCTGTCAGAGGTCTGAGTGTGTGTGTGTGTGTGCATGTGTGTGTGTGTGTGTGTGTGTGGGGGTGGCCGCATACTTGCAACATTGTGGGGACCATGTTCTGGATTTTTAACATCACTGTGTGGACGTCTTGCCCTCATAGGGACATTTTCCCGGTTCCCACGGGGATGAACCCCGTTTTGAGGGTCAAGATTAGGTTTTAGAGATTAAGTTACAATCAGGTTTAGGTTAGGATTAGGACAAGGGTTAGGTTTAGGCAATCAGTTATGGGCGTTAGGTTTAGGGTAAGGGGGTAGGGGATGCATTATGCTGATGGATGTACCCCACGAGGAATGAAAACTGTGTGCGTGCGCGCTGAGAGGCTCCTGTTCTCCATCTTTTAGTCTCAGCATGCGAGGACCTGCGGTGGTGGAATACACGACACCGATGCAGCCGGATGAACGAGAACGTGCAGCTCATCTCCCCCACATGCCCCCCCTAGAGGCTTCGTACCCGAAACTCTGGCATTGAGCAGAAACAGTATCAGAGACACGGCAGTGAAGAAAGATCAGCTCATTCTGCACATCAGCAGCTGTAAGAGCATGTGGAGGAGAGAAAACGTTTAAACTTAAGCAATGCACCTTTAACTGCAGATAAGATGCATGTTCTTAAAGGAGCATTCCACCCACAGAATGAGGTAACTTTATCTTCCACTTCCCCTCATGGTGAGAAAGACTCTGCAGCACTTTTTTATATCTCAAATGCAGCCGGTGATCAGGAAGCTTCTCGTTTCCCCCCAACTTTCATATAATGGAGTTCACCGGGGTCCGAGCCAGAAAGGTCCATAAAAGTCCACAAAAACGTGTCAATATTCCTCCATACTGCTCGTCCAATGTAATCCACGTGTCCTGAGTGGGTAGCGTCCAGAATTTACTGGAAAAGACGTCATTTAGTAGATTTTTTAAATGAATAAATGAGTTTCTGTCTTTAACAGAACCGAGTGTCTCTGTCCTCTGAAACCAACACCACTCGGACTCCTTTCAGCCTCCATAGATTCTCCGTCGTCCGTCTCGCTGTCTGAGCAGCCACAGGTGCGAGTGTTCGCCATAAACCGCCATCCCACAAGCGACGGGCGAAGAATCGCACATGGCATCAGTACAGGTGGGGTTGGAGCGATGCTGCGTGTCCAGATTACAAGCACAAAACCTCAGCAGGGACGGATGCAGATCGCATTTTAGCCGACGCTTTCTGTTCCCACGTTTGTCCGTTCACGGTTCGGCTCGTGGAAACCAGACGTTTCCCTGGGAGGTTCTGGTCATCAGCACCGGATCTAGAGAGGAACTTTTATGTTTAATGATCAAACTAATGAGTTATTTTCCCTCCAGGTGACGACTTATTTTTATGTAAATAGATTCTATGTGGAAAAAAGACCAAGTTTTATGTCAGTTTTACGATTTTGAGTGGATCATCTTCATCTGTGCATCATTTCAGGGAGGATTTTTCACTGTTTTTCACTAATCAAATATACTGGAAAGGTTATCATTTCTACTGGTTGAACCTATTTTCTCCCCATCAGCATCTCCAGCTGCACCCCCCAGCACACGAGCATTTCACTCTGAATGTGAATGGAGTGAATCTGTAGATGTTCTCAGCAAACCTGCAGAAATCTCAACGATCAATCACATTTTTTCTTCTTTTGACAAATGACTGTTCATAGTCTACATGTCTTAAACCTGAACACATGCGGTTCACTCCATCAGCCTTTGACCCGGGGCATTTCATTTCCACGGAGACGTGAATCCACCTCCTCACCACTTAGCTGCCTGCATTCACACACTTTCCTCGAAGCAATCGAAGCACTGCTGATCTTGCATCATTGCTTTGGACGATGCTGTTATCCACAATCGAGCAGCATAAATGAATAAATCTGCATACGTGTGGAACCACGCTGCCGCTTTTGCATTTCAATGTCACACATTTGCATCTGATGTGATAACGTTTAACGCTGATGAGCAGAAAAGACGGATGAAGCTTATTTCACCATCTCACACACCGAGTAGCAAGTAGACCCACAAATATCGACAATATCGATACCACCGTTGGTGTTGATATCGGTCGATACACGCTCAGAAACAGGTAGAGACAGGAACATTTCTGTACCTTTAAAGTACAATATTGGTCTTTATGAGGCCAGAAGTACCTACATACTATGAAAAAGGCTCCACAGTAATGGAACGGCCATTTGTGTGGCAGCCGGAGCGTATGACGTAACCTCAGATGTCGACTCCCTGACTGGTAATAATTCTGTCTGCCATCTTCGGATTATCGTCTCAGCCCCATCAGTCAGAAAATCCGGATTCAGATTAGAGGAAGAAACTTTTTACGGTTTCGTAACGGCTGAACTGCGGAGCAGAACGAAGCTGCAGCTCTGCAAGGTTTCAGGTGAAAGTGGTTATTCTGCCACAGACGTGCTCAGACGGAGAGAAGTGATGCGCACGTTCGTAGTTCTGGTGTCAGTCTGCACAGATGCAGCGATTTCAACCACAAACAGTCTCTGTGGGAATAAACTTCTTCTGGCGGCAGATAATAATTCATATCTATCTTCCGTCTGGTGTCTCGTGCGGTTTCTGCCGCCTCAGGGTCGATGCATCAGTCTGAATGTGCATGAAACTGCTGCAGCACGTGACTGAAAATGACTTTTTCATGAGTGCTTTTCCTTTGCTGGGGAGTTTTATTCTCAGTCTTCCCTGAAGCCTGCTTTCCTGCTCCGATCCGTCTGGTTCCTGCAGCAGCTCCTGTTTTTACGGCCCAGTAAGAGAAACTCGGGCTTCCAGCTCGGCTCTGCCATCTGTGAGCGGGTACGAGGAGCAGGAAGGGGGGGGGCAGCTCTGCGCTGACGCCGCTCGTGTCTGGGATCATGTTGGGGAGATCTCCGTGGCCTGTAAGCACAACACAGCTGCTGCTTGTGTTGCTTGTTGGCCTCTGTTCCTCACAAGCACTTGGTATTCAGCTGCGACTCGACGGGGGGGGGGGGGACTAGAAAGCAACGACTGTTCTGCAATTTAGGCTCCAAATCAAACAAACTGCTGCATGAAACATAATAAGCAGCGTTTGAGGACCAGCTGGGCTCAGCCCCGAGTCACACCAGGTGTAAATGTGAAAAATTAGAAGAGCTTTTCTCGTCTTTCCCGACAAAAATGTCTTTAAGAAGGCGAGAAAAGACGTAACCGAGTAGATAAAATGTCAATGTGATGTTGCTAAAACACGTGCGCTGCACTCACGCTAACAGTTCGTACAGTTTTCACTTTTTCTCTTCTGTTTGACCTTTCCCCTTTCTCACCAGCAGCCCCCAGAGACCCCAGACCTGGGCCACCAGCAGCCCCCAGACCCGGGCCACCAGCAGCCCCCAAAGACCCCAGACCTGGGCCACCAGCAGCCCCCAAAGACCCCAGACCTGGGCCACCAGCAGCCCCCAAAGACCCCAGACCTGGGCCACCAGCAGCCCCCAGACCCGGGCCACCAGCAGCCCCCAGACCCAGGCCACCAGCAGCCCCCAGAGACCCCAGACCCGGGCCACCATCAGCCCCCAGACCCGGGCCACCAGCAGCCCCCAAAGACCCCAGACCTGGGCCACCAGCAGCCCCCAGACCCGGGCCACCAGCAGCCCCCAAAGACCCCAGACCTGGGCCACCAGCAGCCCCCAAAGACCCCAGACCTGGGCCACCAGCAGCCCCCAAAGACCCCAGACCTGGGCCACCAGCAGCCCCCCAGACCCGGGCCACCAGCAGCCCCCAAAGACCCCAGACCTGGGCCACCAGCAGCCCCCAAAGACCCCAGACCTGGGCCACCAGCAGCCCCCAGACCCGGGCCACCAGCAGCCCCCAGACCCAGGCCACCAGCAGCCCCCAGAGACCCCAGACCCGGGCCACCATCAGCCCCCCAGACCCGGGCCACCAGCAGCCCCCAAAGACCCCAGACCTGGGCCACCAGCAGCCCCCCAGACCCGGGCCACCAGCAGCCCCCAGAGACCCCAGACCCGGGCCACCATCAGCCCCCAGAGACCCCAGACCCGGGCCACCATCAGCCCCCAGAGACCCAGACCTGAGCCACCAGCAGCCCCCAGAGACCCCAGACCCGGGCCACCAGCAGACCCCAGAGACCCCAGACCCGGGCCACCAGCAGACCCCCCCAGACCCGGGCCACCATCAGCCCCCAGAGACCCCAGACCTGGGCCACCAGCAGCCCCCAGAGACCCCAGACCCGGGCCACCAGCAGACCCCAGAGACCCCAGACCCGGGCCACCAGCAGCCCCCAGAGACCCCAGACCCGGGCCACCAGAGACCCCCCCAGACCCGGGCCACCATCAGCCCCCAGAGACCCCAGACCCGGGCCACCAGCAGCCCCCCCAGACCCGGGCCACCAGCAGCCCCCAGAGACCTCAGACCCGGGCCACCAGCAGCGCCCCCCAGACCCGGGCCACCAGCAGCCCCCAGAGACCCCAGACCCGGGCCCCCATCAGCCCCCAGAGACCCCAGACCTGGGCCCCCAGCAACAGCCCAGCTTGGACACCCCCCCCCCCCCCCCCCCCCCCAAAGAGACGGGCGTACAGAGGGTGACCGCAGCCAGCCAGGGATTGGCATGCCCCCCACCCCAGCATGTGAGAAGCTGGCAGAACACCTGGAAGCTAACCCCCCCAAACCCCCCTCCTCCAGATGACTCCTCTAAGTGGCTGTAAGTGCTGTTATATGGTGTCGTTAAGGGGCTGCAACAGTCCTAAAGAGCCCCCGCCTCCATGGAGATGTGTGTGTGTGTGTGTGTGCGTGTGTGTGTGTGTGTGTGGGGGGGGGGGGGTAAATCACAGAGTGGTGAAACGGAAGCTGCCTCACATTAGTGACGGCTAATTAGCTTGTAGTGATGAAGACGGGGGGGACCTCGGGAGGAGCTCCAGTTCGTGTTTTCATGGGTCACCCCCCCCCCCCCCCCCCAGGCTGCACTAAAAACGTCTAAATCTAACCCCCATTTGCAGGAACAGATGAAATGTGTCGGTGAGTGACGGACATGAATGAGAACACGTTAGCGTCATGCTGCTGCCTCATAAAACACGTTTGGGCCTCGTGGTGACGGCGGCACGGAAGTTTCCGCCCGTCTACACGAACCTCACAAAAGCATCCGCAGGACTCGGCACGGATGATTAGTTCTGAGGACGCTTTGGTGTGGAGGACCTTTTCTCCGCTGATGCAGGCGATGGCTCAGTCAGGCCTTTGAAATTCAAATGCTGCTTCCACTTTGTGTCCCGCTGACGGCTTTGAACGTTCTCATGAAAGGAAGGCAAGCGAGATGGGAGCGATGGGGGGGGGAGAACAGAGGGGCGAAAAATCAGCCTCATCCCAAAATAGACGACAGCGCCGAACCAGGACGACTAAAATAGACGGTTAGAAAGGAGCTTGTCTGAGGGCTGCAAATAGAAACGATGCCGATAACATCATCAATGCTGGCAGCATCAGCTCTCATCAGCTGTTCACGAGCAACAGCACGCCAACGTTCATCAGCTGTTCACCGAGCAACAGCACGCCAACGTTCATCACCGCAGCTCTCATCAGCTGTTCACCGAGCAACAGCACGCCAACGTTCATCAGCTGTTCACCGAGCAACAGCACGCCAACGTTCATCAGCTGTTCACCGAGCAACAGCACGCCAACGTTCATCACCGCAGCTCTCATCAGCTGTTCACCGAGCAACAGCACGCCAACGTTCATCACCGCAGCTCTCATCAGCTGTTCACCGAGCAACAGCACGCCAACGTTCATCACCGCAGCTCTCATCCAGACGCTTTCATCCAGACGCTTTCCAGGATGTGCTACAGTTTTTAGAGTCGACTCAAAATCCACATTTTTCAAACGGTTCACGCAGAGGCCGAAGCAGAGGCACCAGGTCAAAATGTTTGCAAAAGGCTCAAACTGCCTTCAAAGATGGACCAGAAGCACATTTTGCCCTCAAACAACACAACTTGCACCAAACATGAGCGCCTCCACTCACTGCTACACACCCCACCGTGTGAATCAGTCAGCATCGCTGGCGAGTGTCGCCGATGACTGCGTGCAGCGCGCACGTCAGCGTCCGCAGTCACATCTGCCTTCAGACACGCTGTCATGCAAATTTTATGGCTTATTCATTCTTTTCATTCATTCTTGCTTCTGGGCTGCACGGTGGCGTGGTGGTTAGCACCGCAGTCTCACAGTAAGGTCACTGGTTCGATTCCCGGCTGGGGAGGGGGTTCGAACATTTCCAACAGTTCTTCCAGTGTGGAGTTTGCATGTTCTCTCCGTGTATGTGTCAAGGTTATAATAGTTTTGGATCTTCAATTAGTTTCAGTTTTTATTTCATTTTGACTTTTTGTTTTTTAATTCAGTTAGTTTTAGTTAGTTTTTTTTAGCAGATTTGCTAGTTTTTATTAGTTTCTATTTTTGGAAAATTTTTAGTTTTAGTTTAGTTTTTATTAGTTTCAGTGTTAGTTTTAGTTTTTTGGGGTTTTCTTTTCAGTAAATTATAGGTGTTTGTCTGCTGTGACATTCAAAATAATCAGAAAGTCACTTGGAGTAAAACCAGTAGAGCAAAGTAAAAAGGTTAAATAGAAATAGATTTAAAATCAACTCAAAAGGCTGATGTATTATATTGATTTACAAAGACTAAAACTACGGATGTTTCTGCAATAATTTTAGTTAGTTTTAGTTAGTTTTGTAAAGAAATGATGCAGTTTCAGTTAGTTATCGTTTTGTTAAAAACTGTCGTTTTTATTTCTATTTCAGTTAACTGAAATGTTTTTTCAATTTTAGTTATCGTTTTTTCGTTAGTTTTAGTTAACTATGATAACCTTGGTATGCGTGGGTTCTCTCCGGGTTCTCCGGCTTCCTCCCACCATCCAAAAACATGATGTTAATGATCACTCTAAATTGTCCCTATGAATGAATGTGAGTGTGAATGATTGTCTGTCTCTCTGTGATGGCCCTGTGACAGACTGGTTACCTGTCCAGGTGTACCCGCCTCTCACCTGTTAATAGCTGGGATAGACTCCAGCAACCCCCGAGACCCTGAACTGGATAAGCGGTACAGAAAATGACTGAATTCATTCTTTTTTTTCCTTTTTCTTTAGCTTGTGGCTAACAGATGAGATATTCCAACAGAAAACATACATATAGTATATGAAATAAAAATCCATCACTGTGTAAGAAATTAGGGAAATAAACGTAGTTTTGTAAATAAATAAAGAAACTGACGGGCCTGCAGAAGTAGCCTGTAAGAGCAGAGCGTCAGAGAGAGCCATCAGCGATGCCCTCATCTACATCACATATAAAATCTTCTAGCTGTCTGATCCATCGCTGACATGCCTCTGCATCTGTATCTGTGTGGGCCGGGCACGAGTGAGAGGCCACCGAGCGCCCCCACCACCCCTGCGGCCCCCCAGCCGGGGCCTGCTGCAGCTCGGTAGACCTGGAAAATGCCGGTTCAGCAGTGAGACGGACGTCAGGAGGCAGCGAGGTCCGTAACCTCGGTCGCTGAGAACGAGCGGTCGCTCCACCGTTTCAGCTTCATCCTTGAGACTTCTAAGACTTCCAAAGGTCCGGCTGGGGTCCCGGCAGAGCAGCAGGTCAGCCAGATCAGGGGGGGTGAGGTGGGTTTGAACCCTGCAGCCACCCGCTGCACCACTGGGGCCCGTCCACCCGTGCAGCGAGCGAACCGTTTCTGCCGGACGGCTCGGCGTCGTTCCCTGACAGCGTTGGTTGTGGCTGCAGCAGTGATGTAACTCCACCAGGCATTGGAGGCAGCTTCTAATCCCAGACGCTCGTCTCCTCATCGTTACCGCTGCCTGCAAATGTAAAACATCTCCCGCCGCTGCAGGGAGCAGAACCCCGGGGTTCCTCCGCAGAAAACAATCCCCCTCCATTATTAAACAGAAGTACTGAACGTACGTGTGTGTGTGGTGAATTATTTACCCCGCTCTGTGCATTATGGACTTGGCAGAGTTGGAACATTTAATAGGAGTTTGCTCTCCATGTCGGCGTGATGACAAACGAGGCGCCTGCAGACGCTGCTGCAGGTCTGACGATGACACACGTGGAAATCATTTCAGGACATTTGTGTTTGAATGTGATCGGGTGAATGGGTTCGTGCATTTGATCGTCTTCGACTGCCTCACATTATGTCAAGCTGATTCATTTCCTCTGATGACGTCTTGCTTTGGGGGGAGCTGGCAGACGGGGGGGCCCATCTTCTTCGTGAACGTGGACGTCTGCCTCTGCTGACGTTGGGAGGGTAAACAGATGCAGGGAGAGAAACGCTTCCTAAGCATGTTTCCTCGCTTATTTCCTGCAGGCTTGTATCATAAACAGCTCTGCCTCCCCCCAGCAGGTGAACTCGTACTGGAACTGTGTTGGGTTGCATCACCGGGGATTACGCCGCGCTTAGCTAATGCACTTTCAGCTGTGACTTTAAACAGTTTCTAATAAGAGCATCTTTGCTTGGTATCAGTGCAAGATCAGGCACATGGATGGGGACGTGACTTTGGCATTAGCCATAGTTAGCAGCTTAAAGCGCTGATGACACGTTTCTGACATTTCCTCCATGTTTTATAGACCAGAACGTTCTTCATGATGATCTATGTAACCGAAACAAGCGCAGCTGCATAGAAAACATGGCTGCATTTCAGCATCTGACCAGACGGTGGTGCTGTTCTCAGAAACCGGACGTGACGTCTGCCAGAGAACGTTATCCGCTCATTTAACGCTGAAGTCAACGGCTTCATAGCAGCTTTTAAGTTCCTTTTCCAGTTTTACAGACGAACAGTAACGACTCAGCCTTCTGTTGTTTTACCAGTTAACGTTTAAAAGCTCATAAGTGCAGCGTTAGTTTATTTAAGTTTCCTACAGATCCAGATTTTATTCTGAAGAGGATAAAGCAGCAGGTGGGACTTACCGGGTATCAGTAGGAGCCTCTGCACGTCTCTCCTGCTGCAGCTTCTGTTTACTGGAGCTGCTGAGACTCTAAGACATGAACTGCAGTCATGTCCTCTGGAATATTGTTTTTCACCATCGTTGCTTCAGCACATCGGTCATACAGCTGCTGTATGGACAAACAGCTGCTGCTCGGTTATACGAGGACGTCTCCGGTTATCAGATCTTCTCCAGCTGCTTCCAAACATGCATCCTTCCCTCCATCCTCATCTTTAGAAACGGCAACTATTTAAAACTCCACTGGAACCGTGGAAGTTATCTTCTTATTTTCTAAAGGCTAATTATTTTTCCCGCGAGCTAACCACTAGCTGACTCGTTAGCTGGTTAGCCCCAAGCTAACGCAGGGAAGGAGAGCCTCTCCTCTGTCAGCCTGACTATCAAACCGGTGCAGCTCCTTCCAGTTCTGAGTCGCTCAGTGTGTCGGCATCGCAGCTTTTATCTGAACCAGTGGACCTGAGGCTGGAGACAGACTGTAGACCCGACTACAGTTCTAGTCCGGTTCGAACCTGTAAGCTCTGGCTGATGATCCACCACACAAACCAGTTCCAGTCCAGCTGCTCTGGAGCATCTTTCATATTTGATTATACGTGTAAATCAATGAGCCGACTGCAACTCCGTATCTCGCTGACGTCACGTCACGGAGGCTAGCAAGCTTCATCTAGAAACAAACATCTAACACTCGTTAGAAATCGTTCAGAAAAAGAGAGAAAATCAGCTGTTGATGCAGAAAATGTCTGTCATGTTTGGAAGTTCTTTAAAAAATTCTGAGAAAAGTTTAAATAAATAAATTGTTGAATGAAGTTTTGTGCTTTAATTTCCTGTCGAAACAAATAAAATCCAGGTTTTTACAGATTATTTAAACTGAGTCTTTTTATTTCCAATGTGATCTATTACTGCAGCATTTTATCTCTTTTTTTTTCAAAATTTTACTTGTATGATCCCTGAGGGGAAATTAATGCATTTCACCCTTCTCTGAAGTATCAGAGAGCTGCTGCTTAAAGCACCCGGGGAGCAGTTGGTGGGGGTTAGGGACCTTGCTCAGGGGTCCACAGAGGGCTTTTACCTGTGTGTCATCACGCAGTCTTGAACCCAGGTCCTCTGTGCCAAAGCCCACGACACTACCACTAGGCTACCCACTCCCCCCAAAATTTAAATTAAATATAAATGAAAGGTGTAATAACCTGCTGTTTTACATCCACAATCCTTCTGAAATTATCTTCAAATGAGTTTTTAATTCTAGTTGGGTGGGAGGAAACTTTAATGAGCTCATTTTAACCTCTTTTTATCTCCAACTTTTGTTTGTCGCGAGAACACGTACGAGAATCAGAGCTGTCTGTAAGCGCGTTCACGAGGCAAACGTCAAAGCCAAAACAAAGTTTTATCAGGACAGAGCAGGTGAAGGAAATGATGTCCCAGCAGAGAAAAACGTGATAAAAACGTAACGGTGCGGCTGATGGAGAGGATCCGGAGTAAAAGGGCTGGACTCTGATGGATATAAGGAGCGGACGTCTGACGTGAAGCTAACCAAACACTGTTAGCTTCTGTAGCTACATTAGCAGCTTGTCCGCTCGTCAACCACCGTTTACTGGTCTCTGACACAAAAGATAATAAGTTACACAGCAGCAACACTTACCGACTGCACATCCTCACTGATAAATATAATCCACTGCTCCCTGGTAAAGCTGTCCGTCCTGTTACACTGAAAACTGCTGAATTTCTGCCGAGGCAACTCAGCATGGCAATCCCCCCCCTCCTCCTCCTCCTCTTCCTCCTCCTCCTCCTCCTCCTCCTCGTCGCCGGCGTCCTTTCTGACAAAGCTGGTCTACTCTGTGGCAGGTAATCAGCTGCCTTCAGGTGGTGCTAAAGACGCTAGCTTAGCAGCTAGCAGCCTCTCTAGTTCACGTCATTCGGAGAAAGAAATCCAAACCGCGTACTGTGGAGAGCGCGTGCTTGTGGCCGATTCTGGTGAGAAGAGAGCGCCCGCACTGAAAGACGAAGTTACTTTCACTTTCCGGAGTTTCTGGCACGTTATAACTGAGGTCCCGTTCCAGTTCACATGTTTTAACAGGAAAAAGTGGCATTTCCAGGTGATGACACCTTCTAAAATTTAAATCAGTTTCCATCAGTTTTTTCTGTTGTTCCTCTTTTTGTAGTAAAATGTTGTAGATTTTGTGTTTATAGCCTAATTCTGATTTGTTCTTGTAGGAGTCTGATTTTCTTCCATGAATTATACGTGTGATATAAATGTGTTTGTGACCATCTCAGAATATATTTTATATGATGTTATTCATGTTTATCAGCCACATTTTACAGGTTCAGTCTGTTAAAGCAGCTGGATTTGCTTTAGTTATTAAAGAAATAAACCAGAAATGATCATTACACTGATACAGAGTTAAAGATGAACCTGGACCAGTTTGGACTGGAACCTGGACCCATCATGAAAAAGGTGGAGACCTCTGCATTGGGAGACCTTCATGACATAAATATTGCTGGATTTTTACACGTTGCAGCAGCTAAATAACGTCTCTCTCCCAGCAGAATCACAGGTGTTAAAACATGGCCTCCGGTCTCGGTCCCGCCGCTACCTCATGGCAACGGTCGCGGAGACCGAAACCGCATCAGCCGCAGTCACGAGAAGACAAACATAACATTCTCCGTCCCGAGACTTGGCCTTCGGCCACCATCCTCATCGGCTGCTATCATCCCTCATCATCTTCCTCGGCGTCTGTCCTCCAGCTCTGCTCTGCAGACGCATCAGAGGCCAAAGCAATTTCCCGCATGCACAATCCAATCAGCTGCTGCATGCGTCTGCGTCAGTGTCAGAGCAGGACACGCTGGCGTCCAATCTGCTCCGATCGGCAATAAATTGCTCGGAGGAAATAATGGAATTGCAGACTTTAAACGTCTGATCCGTCTGATGGCAGCGAGCGGCTCCTCCATCACCTGCGTCTAAGCTAATAACTAAGATTACGAAAGCACATGTGTGATGTTTGGAAGTGAAACTCCTGCTGTGTGACATGCTGCAGGGGGAAATGAGCGCGACGGCAGCCTGGAGGCGCGTCCCGGCCGGCCTCTAACCCGTTCACCGCCGTACCGAGACCAGCAGGAACGGGACAAGAAGCACATAAATAATTCACTGTGATCTCACATGTAATTCAGCTCATATCCCCAACGGCTCCCATGAAAGACAGAGTCCTGGGTTTCATCATGTCAGCGAGGCACCGCCTGCTGTTCGGGTGAAGGCAGGTCAGGGCCAGAGAAGGTGGGGAAGCGCTCCCGTGACTCTGGAGGCTCCCAGCAAACCCGTGGCAGATAATGCCGTATTTAGAGGACATTATATCGGACATACGCGGATCTGGAGTGGAGCTAAATATCTCCTGAAGGAATTCAAGCTACACCAAAACTGTCTGGGGGAGGAAATGAACGGATTCCTGCTGGATAATCGGTCCAGATTGAAAAAACTAACTTCCCCTTTAAGTCGAGCAACACTAAATGGACCCAAATAAACGTTTTCCACGGCATCAAAATGCGGAAATGACGACGTTTGTCCTGGATTGGTATGCTAACTCGTTTGCTAACGTTAGCTGTCAGTTATAAACTCCTCTGCAGTACACACTCAGAAACATGGAGGTATGAGACAGGATCATTTCTGTACCTGTAGGTACATTTTTTACAAATGTTCTCTCAAAAGTACAATATTGGTCTTTATGAGGCCAGAAGTACCTATATACTATGAAAACCGGTCCAAAGTAATATAAAGTACACATTTGTACCATTCCAACCCTAAGGGTACCTGCAGCATTGAAACATGTGTGTAGCTTGTACAATAACTATAAATAGCAGTACTTCTAAACAGTAATAATAATAATAATGGATTAGATTTATATCGCACTTTTTTTCTTATCTAGGAACTCAAAGCTTCACAGTAGGTCCATTATTCATTCACTCCTCATTCATACGGGGTGATGGTAAGCTACGTATGTAGCCACAGCTGCCCTGTGACAGACTGACGGAAGCATGGCTGCCATTTCATGCCTTTTTTCAATATGTCAAAAACAGATGGCGATCAGGAAGGCTTCTCGTTTCCCCCCCCCAACTTTCATATAATGGAGTTCACCGGGGTCAGAGCCAAAAAGGTCCATAAAAGTCCACAAAAACGTGTCCATATTCCTCCATACTGCTCGTCCAATGTGATCCACGTGTCCTGAGTGGGTAGCGTCCACAATTTACTGGAAACCATCATTTAGTAGATTTTTAGAGACTAAACAGTAGAACATCAGTACTACATCAGTACTACATCAGTATTACATCACATCTCCTGCGAGCACGCTGATGCACGTTCATGAAACTACTGAAGCCGCGGCAGACGAGATCACGCGTTCTCTTTATCTTTCTTTCTTTGTTTTAAATCAACATCAACCCCTCTTGGACCCTCTTGTGTTTGTCCCGGTTTGTCTGCAGCTCTGTCGCTCTTAGCACAATGTAAACAGCTAATTTCTTCTTCTACGCTTGTATTATCGGCAGAATAGGCTCTGAACGCCGAGGTTTCGCCGTAGTTTCATGAACACGCACATGCGTGTTTCGTGAAAGTTCGATGTTTTACTGTTTAGGCTCTAAAAATCTACTAAATGACGTCGTTTCCAGTAAATTCTGGACGCTACCCACTCAGGACACTTGGATTACATTGGACGAGCAGTTTGGAGGAATATTGACACGTTTTTGTGGACTTTTATGGACCTTTTTGGCTCGGACCCCGGTGAACTCCATTATATGAAAGTTGGGGGGAAACGAGAAGCCTTCCTGATCGCCGGCTGCATTTGAGATATTAAAAAAGTGCTGCAGAGTCTTTCTCACCATGAGGGGGGTGGAAGATAAAGTTACATCATTCTGTGGGTGGAATGTTCCTTTAACGGTGGAGGTCGGGGGGGGGACTCAGTCTGATGTCCGGGAGGGTGGGGGTCCAGCATCGGCTATACTCGGTGGTTTGTGACTCTTCCTTGGTGGTGCAGCAGCTTCAGGAGCTGCCGTCATCTTCCAGTGAGACGCAGTAAACCGACAACTCGCTAATTAAACTTATCACCTCAGGAGGGACTTTTCACCCTCGTTCCGACAGCTGGAGGTGCAGAAAAACACAACCTGCCTTCAAAGACTGATGACGTCTTTATTCTGCTGCTTCCTGCATGTTAGTTCTCCAAATGGAAACAACCTCACTTTTTACAGCAGGAGATTGTTTTGGCTCGTCAGTGTTCCCTCCTCAGTAAGATCCGCCCGGAGACAAAGTTCATTTTTGATTGGCTACAACCTTCTTTAGGCCACGCCCACAGCAGCCTCTCTGATAAGATTCAGGGTCCGTGTGCAGGGAAAGCCCGTTCGTCCGGACTCTGATCCGGACCAAACCGGACCCGGTTTAAGGGCGCCTACAGAGATTTTTTTAGGTTTGGCCGGAGAAAATAGCAGAAAGGTTGTTACAGGATAACTTCTGTTTTTTTAACGTGGACCTTATTTCTAGGAATTTATAGCAGTGTTGTTTTTGTTAACGATGACGATGATGAAGTCATCTCGTTGACGCCCTTTCCTTCATGACGATAACGCGACGATGACGAGCGAAACATCTCTCTGATGTTCACCTAAAACATGACGAGGCGTGTGTGAATGTTCGGTGAGCAGACGAGACTGGAGGAAAATGTTCGTCTGGTCCGTCCGACGTTCATGATGCAGGAAATCTTAAGAAAGCTTAAGAAGCAGCTGCATCCTGTTCTGTCGTCATGCCGACCACCACGTGGCGTGCAGCCGCGTGCACATCAGAGTTCTGCAGGTTTTACCGACCCGCATCCGCCCGAACCCGAACCGAGACCCACGAACGGCGGCTCTGCCTGTCAAACCTGAGCCGCACGTCACACGTGAAGTTACTACATCTGTAAAGTCACTGCCGTCTCTGTCATGTTGCCACGTAGAGGCTTCATTTATGTGATTCCTGCGTGAAAGATCATCCTGGTTCTAACTTTGTTCTGCATTCCTGCTTCTCATCACCAGCAGCGTCTCTGCCTGCTGGAAATGATCCTGATGTTTTAAATACGTCATGTCCACGAACGAAAAACAAACTTATCCTGACCGCGACGCCCGAACTACAGAAATATCCTCCCACACCTGATCCCTGATCTTAATCTTTGTCTTTTCTTTCTGATAAACAGCGTTTTTGCAGGTTACCCGTTGGGTGTCCGAACTGTTGCAGGACTCTGGTGCACACGTGCACCACACCTACGGTCAGACACGCAGGTGAGGCGGCTGCAACATACGATGAAATGATTCCAACAGCCTATAATCCATCACAGAGCCAACAGAACGCCATGCACTGCAAAAACTCAAATCTTTGCAAGTTTATTGTTCTACTTTTAGTCCAAATATCTCATCACACTCAAAATAAGACAAAATTACTTAAAGAGAAACATTTCAGTGAGATAAAGATGTTTTAAGGCAGCGGTGTCCAAAGTTTCCACGCCTCCCTGCACCGGCACCGCTGACTCAAACTAAATGAATCTGAAAGCCGGTGAATCTGAGTCCGGTGTGTGTTGGAGAAGGAGACGTGGAAAACCTGCAGGAATGTGGCCCTCGAGGACCGGAGCTGGACCCCCCTGCTTTAAGGCAATGCATCTTACAGATCTGGGCATGAAAAAGTTCCTCCTTTTTCTGCCAGAAGTGGTGCAGTAATAGTGCACCATTACTGCACTATCACTGGCTGAACGACTTGTCCCGTGAATACGGCATCACGTACGATGTCCAAACTTTGCGTGTGGAAACATCCTTGTTCCGGACGTTCATTTATGCTCTGAAATCGTTCCCCCTGGGCACACAGGCGTTTCTCTGTGAGATTGAATTAGCAGACAAGTGGCTGGCAGTCGGCTGAAAGGGGAACTTTTCATGCCCAGATCTGTATTTCAAGAAATCTTATCAAGAACATTTGGCTTTTTTTTTGGGTTATTACAAGCAAAAATATCTTGGCCACTCTTAAAACAAGAAAAATAATCTTCTGTTTTTGCTTGTAAGAAGCAAAAGCAGAAGATTTAGATGAACAGCAGGACTTTAGTGGAGCTGGAGGTTGGTGCCCGTCACCACGGCAGAGGAAAGACGGTGAGAAGCTTTCCCCAGCACCTCCTTCCTCCTTCGGTCTCCTCGTCTTTCACCGATCCGCCAGAGAGAACTCGTCTCTGTCACCAATTACAGCAGATTTCAGCACAACCAGCTGATCAGACGGGAGCGCCGCCTGAGCTGCTTTCCTCCACTGAACATGTCAAGCAGCTCTCCGGGTTTCCAGGATTTCAGAGCCGTGATGTAACGACGTGCTGCAGAGCTCAGATTAGACTTGGTTTCATGAGGTACCGTCTCCCTTCCTTCCCGCAGAAAAACCTCACGTAAGCATCGTGTTCATTAGATCGGCTCCCGCTGTGATGCTGCTGATGTGTCAGTTATGATCCCATAGCTGAATATTCGTGTTTCACCGACCTGCAGACCTGAAAGAGGCCGGACTCTTTCAGCCGAACAGGGGAAATGTAGCTAAACGGTACGAAGGAAGCGCTGCTCCAGTCATACGCTGACCTCTCAAACACAGTCCCATCAGGAGCAGGGGGGTTTCCATATGAACAGGTCATATCACGGTTATTGTGACCAAAATGATCATGATTATCATCGATATCGCGGCATTATTAAAGGGGAATTTCTCTTTTTTATTAACCTGGGGGGTGTTTTCATGTCCTTTCATATCTGTGAGTGATGGAGAAAGAAATAGCAGAAAGCTCCAGTATTTATCCAGCAGCAGCTAATGGTACGTACGGGGCAACTGGCCCCCACGTCTACATTCACCCTAAAAACCTGCTTTTTTCCTCCCTGAAGGGCTCAGATAGTCTCAACAAGTGTCCGACATCATACCAGAGAGGAAACATGAACCAAAGTATCTACGTTACCCGGAGATCGATGTTTGTTCTGGTGTTTGCGTCCAAATCTCACGCTGGAAACCAAATCTCGTTCCGAAATCGCGCGATATCTCACGCCCCCCACTCATGTTTTTACACAAATCAGAGTGATGCAGAGATGTTACTGGTGAGTAATTACGTCTAAATCAGTGTTGTTTCTGGCAGCTGTCTGAGTTTTAGGCCCAATCCCAATGTTCCCCCGACTTTAACCTCCAGCCCTCGCCCACTATCACTGCACCCTCGAACTGACTCAACAGCATGTGTGTAGATAACTAACACATAACGAACTAAAACACAATTAAAATAAGTTACTGTACAATACATCGCGTGAATTAAAAACAAACAACATTGACGACACGCATGATGTCGCCCACACCGTGGATCAAACCCGTAACTTTTTGCTTAGAAGCCAGTTCCTTTATCTACTTCACCAAACAACTGCGGGATCCTGCTGCTGACCCCCCCGTACGGTCTGGAATCGTGGGCGGCTCGTGGGATTTCTGATATGTTGCGTGTGAAACAAAACTTCCCCTTCGTATTTTAGACAAGTCCGACAAAAGAAGATGGTTTGGATGGTTTCATTATTTATTATCAAATGTTTTATTTGGGCCCTTTAGAACAAGACACGGACGGGCTCCACGTGGTCGAGCGTGATTGCACGAGTGTCACGAACAAACGTGTAATCTGTACGTACATTTGTGAGTTTTCTTCTCCGAGTCCTGTCGCTCTCCGGAGGTCCCTGTTCCCTTTTCTCTGCTCCTTCCTCAGCAAGTCAGCATCTGACGTCCCTCACTTTGAAGGGCCAGATTCATACCCCCTACCCCTCATTATGTCCCCTACCCCTCGTTATGTCCCCTACCTCTCGTTATGTCACTCGTTAAGAATCACTGTTATAGAGAGGCTGCCCCGTCTCTCTCGTTATATGGATGCATGCCGAAGGGAGACTCAGCGTAATATCTTCCGAAGGATGTAAGTGATGCAGAAACTTTACCGGTGAGTAAAAGCACGTAGAAACTCCTAGAAATAAGGTCCAGGTTGGAAAAAGAGAAAGTTCTGCTTTAAAAGCAGCACTTCATGAAAAAGCCCCCCCCCCCGCAGAAGAAACCTCCTCTGCTCGACCCGGGGAGCTGATCCAGGTCCTGATCTGCAGCCTGGCCGTGAATCTCCAGCGTACTGCAGGATAAATCTGCATCTACGAGGCACGTTGGTGTTTCTGGCTGCTGGAAAAGCGCTGAATCACGTCTGGTATCAGCAGCTGAGGCTCTGACCTTACGGGTGTCCACCCCTGCCTGACTGATGGCAGACAGACGCCGGGGGATCGATCTGGACTCAGGAAGTCCACCAGAACCCGGGCTGAGCCCAGACACGCTGAGGTCTGGCTTCCCCCCGCCCCACGTCGTCTCCTGCAGACACAGACATGCTGTGGTTTCCTGGAGGGGGTTGATCCTGAATGCTCAGCTCCCCCCCCCCTCACAGATGCGGTCATTGTTCCTGAATGCTCAGCTTCCCCCCCCCCTCACAGATGCGGTCATGACTCCTCATCGCGCTCCAGCCTCCTCCTGAAGGACGGCGCTGACATCTACTGGATAAGAGGCGGAGATGCAGTCAGAGAGCCAGCAGGTCCTCTCTGATTTCATACAGTCCTCAGGATTATTATTCATCACCTCCAACTGAAGAAAAGGCCAATTCCACAACAGTAATTCAAATAACTAAAGACACTAATAATAAACAGAAATTCACAAAAATATAATTTACTAAAATAAACTATTGATTTGAATTGTGGCCCCATCGTACTTGTTTGTTTTATTTTTGTGAGTTTGTTTTTAATATTTCTGTTGAACCATAATTCAAAATCAATGTCATGATTTTCATCAAATTTTTATTTATTACTTTAGTCAATTTCAACTGATTTCACTGACAGATGATGTTTTTTTTTCTTTTCAATTGGAGGGTATGAATGATTGAGGATGACTGTATTTCTAGATTTAAGCCTGATTGAGTTACTACACATTATCTTGTGATTAGTAAACACTATAATGTCGATAAAACCAATTATAACAACAACAACAAAAAGTCTGCTGAGAACAGAAAATGGACTTGCAAAGAGGAAACTGTCCCGTTTTACCCAAAAAATGACAAATGAAAATCAGTGTTCTCACTTTTTTACAATTTTATTTTTATTTTCCAGTTTATTTACACACACACACTTCTATCTTTGTGAGGACATTCATTGACATAAAACATTCCCTAGCCCCTAAACCTAACCACCACAACTGATCGCCTAAACCTAACCCTAACCTGAACCTAATTGCGACATAAACTCTAAAACCAAATCTTCACCCTCAGAAATGGATTCTTCTTCAGCTTTTTTAGTGAGAACCGGCCAAAACTCTGCTGGTTAAACACACAAAATGGTCCTCACAGTCAGGAGCACCCATCTCCATTTCTAGCGGTGGGGGCTCTGAGTGACGTCCATACAAGACAAGATATATTCAGCTAAATTTATGTCCCATTATTAGTGGAATTTGTGGCTTATTTTGTCAAATGAATGAATGAACTCGCCACAACATTAACAAATACAACATCCATTTAAAAATAATTTAAAGAAATTAAAATTGGTAATAAATTAGTCACCAGCAGAATCCTTCAAAAATGTCACACCAGGCAACAAATGCGCTTGCAAGTGAAACAGAAGCTAAATTCGTAGCCAGTGCAGCATAATCTGAACTAACGATTTAATCAGGAACCTAAAGGTTTTTTTTCACTCGTCTTGTTCTTTGAAATGTACGACTGCTTTTAGCTGCAGCTTGATGAAGCCATTGGCGATTATATCCTGGACCGTGCCGTATTAAAAGTTCGTAGACTATTTTCTGAGTAAACGAGGCTGATTCTGAGACCGAAGGCTGCTCGGTGGTTTGATTCTACAAAGAAGCAAAGCCGCTAAAAACACGTTATCCTCATTTATCAAGTTTAAGATACAATTAAAGCCTTCTGGCCGATTCACATCAGGTCTGCGCCACGTTCGGGCTGGGAGGAGGGGGCTGCCAAACGCTGTGCGTGTGCAGGTGCATGCTGGGATTTATATCTGACCAAGTACGCATGAGTCTCCTCTGATGCATGCTGGGTAAAATGGGCGGAGGAAGTTTTCATCCGGGGATTTCCAGCATACTTGCCGAGAAGCGAACTTTGAAATGGAACATGACCTGGACCGCGGATGATGATGTTTCACGAGTCCACGAGCCCGCAAGTACGCACAAGTACGCATAAGTACGCACAAGCACGCACAAGTACGCACAAGTCCTCACAAGTACGCACAAGCACTCACAAGCACTCACAAGTACTCACAAGTACGCACAAGTCCTCACAAGCACGCACAAGTACTCACAAGTACGCACAAGTACTCACAAGTACGCACAAGTCCTCACAAGTACGCATAAGTACGCACAAGCATGCACAAGTACTCACAAGTCCTCACAAGTACGCATAAGTACGCACAAGCACGCACAAGTACTCACAAGTACTCACAAGCACACACAAGTCCTCACAAGTACACACAAGCACTCACAAGCACGCACAAGTACTCACAAGCACGCACAAGTACTCACAAGTACTCACAAGTACGGGCGGCTGTAGCTCAGGTGGAAGAGCAGTCGTCTTTCAACCAGAGGGTTGTGGGATCGATTCCAGGCTTCCCCAGACTACATGCCGAAGTGTCCTTGGGCAAGACACTGAACCCCAAGTTGCCTCCCGATGTGCCCATCGGGGTGTGAATGTGTGTGTGATTGTGTGCGCGACTGGGTGAATGTGATATGTAGTGTAAAGCGCTTTGAGCGGTTAGTATGACTGGAAAAGCGCTATATAAGTACAGTCCATTTACCATTTACCATTTACAAGTACTCACAAGCACGCACAAGTACTCACAAGTACTCACAAGCACACACAAGTCCTCACAAGTACACACAAGCACTCACAAGCACGCACAAGTACTCACAAGCACGCACAAGTACTCACAAGTACTCACAAGCACACACAAGTACTCACAAGTACCGCAAGTACTCATAAGCACGCACAAGCACTCACAAGCACTCACAAGTACCGCAAGTACTTACAAGCACGCACAAGTACGCACAAGTCCTCACAAGTACGCATAAGTACGCACAAGCACGCACAAGTACTCACAAGCACGCACAAGCACGCACAAGCACTCACAAGTACCGCAAGTACTCACAAGCACGCACAAGTACGCACAAGTACCGCAAGTACTCACAAGCACTCACAAGTACTCACAAGCACGCACAAGTACTCACAAGCACGCACAAGTACTCACAAGTACCGCAAGTACTCATAAGCACGCACAAGCACTCACAAGCACGCAAAACCACGCACAAGTACGCATAAGTACGCACAAGTCCTCACAAGTACGCACAAGTACACATAAGTACGCACAAGCACGCACAAGCACTCACAAGTACCGCAAGTACTCACAAGCACGCACAGGTACGCACAAGCACTCACAAGTACCACAAGTACTCACAAGCACGCACAAGTACGCACAAGCACGCACAAGTACCGCAAGTACTCACAAGCACGCACAAGCACGCACAAGTACTCACAAGTACTCACAAGTACGCACAAGCACGCACAAGTACGCACAAGTACTCACAAGTACTCACAAGCACGCACAAGTACGCACAAGTACGCACAAGTACTCACAAGTACGCACAAGTACTCACAAGTACTCACAAGCACGCACAAGTACGCACAAGTACTCACAAGTACTCACAAGTACACACAAGTACTCACAAGTACTCACAAGCACGCACAAGTACTCACAAGCACGCACAAGTACGCACAAGTACTCACAAGTACGCACAAGCACGCACAAGTACGCACAAGTACTCACAAGTACTCACAAGTACTCACAAGCACGCACAAGTACTCACAAGCACGCACAAGTACGCACAAGCACGCACAAGAACGCACAAGTACGCACAAGCACGCACAAGAACGCACAAGCACGCACAAGCACACACAAGTACTCACAAGTACCGCAAGTACTCATAAGCCGCACAAGCACTCACAAGCACGCACAAGCACTCACAAGTACCGCAAGTACTTACAAGCACGCACAAGTACGCACAAGTCCTCACAAGTACGCATAAGTACGCACAAGCACGCACAAGTACTCACAAGCACGCACAAGCACGCACAAGCACTCACAAGTACCGCAAGTACTCACAAGCACGCACAAGTACGCACAAGTACCGCAAGTACTCACAAGCACTCACAAGTACTCACAAGCACGCACAAGTACTCACAAGCACGCACAAGTACTCACAAGTACCGCAAGTACTCATAAGCACGCACAAGCACTCACAAGCACGCAAAACCACGCACAAGTACGCATAAGTACGCACAAGTCCTCACAAGTACGCACAAGTACACATAAGTACGCACAAGCACGCACAAGCACTCACAAGTACCGCAAGTACTCACAAGCACGCACAGGTACGCACAAGCACTCACAAGTACCACAAGTACTCACAAGCACGCACAAGTACGCACAAGTACGCACAAGTACCGCAAGTACTCACAAGCACGCACAAGCACGCACAAGTACGCACAAGTACTCACAAGTACTCACAAGTACGCACAAGCACGCACAAGTACGCACAAGTACTCACAAGTACTAACAAGTACTCACAAGCACGCACAAGTACGCACAAATACGCACAAGTACTCACAAGTACGCACAAGCACGCACAAGTACGCACAAGTACTCAGAAGCACGCACAAGTACGCACAAGTACTCACAAGCACGCACAAGTACGCACAAGTACTCACAAGTACTCACAAGCACGCACAAGCACTCACAAGCACGCACAAGTACGCACAAGTACTCACAAGTACGCACAAGCACGCACAAGTACGCACAAGTACTCACAAGTACTCACAAGTACTCACAAGCACTCACAAGTACTCACAAGCACGCACAAGTACGCACAAGCACGCACAAGAACGCACAAGCACGCACAAGTACTCACAAGCACGCACAAGCACGCACAAGAACGCACAAGTACGCACAAGCACGCACAAGTACTCACAAGTACGCACAAGCACGCACAAGTACGCACAAGCACGCACAAGCACGCACAAGAACGCACAAGCACGCACAAGCACGCACAAGTACTCACAAGTACGCACAAGCACGCACAAGTACGCACAAGTACTCAGAAGTACTCACAAGTATGCACAAGCACGCACAAGTACGCACAAGTACTCACAAGTACTCACAAGTACTCACAAGAACGCACAAGCACGCACAAGTACTCACAAGTACGCACAAGCACGCACAAGTACTCACAAGAACGCACAAGCACGCACAAGTACTCACAAGAACGCACAAGCACGCACAAGTACTCACAAGCACGCACAAGTACGCACAAGTACGCACAAGAACGCACAAGCACGCACAAGTACTCACAAGTACTCACAAGAACGCACAAGCACGCACAAGTACTCACAAGTACGCACAAGCACGCACAAGTACTCACAAGAACGCACAAGCACGCACAAGTACTCACAAGAACGCACAAGCACGCACAAGCACGCACAAGTACTCACAAGCACGCACAAGTACGCACAAGTACGCACAAGAACGCACAAGCACGCACAAGCACGCACAAGTACTCACAAGCACGCACAAGTACGCACAAGAACGCACAAGCACGCACAAGCACGCACAAGTACTCACAAGAACGCACAAGCACGCACAAGCACGCACAAGCACGCACAAGCACTCACAAGAACGCACAAGTACGCACAAGTACGCACAAGCACGCACAAGAACGCACAAGTACGCACAAGTACTCACAAGTACTCACAAGCACGCACAAGTACGCACAAGCACGCACAAGAACGCACAAGTACGCACAAGAACGCACAAGTACGCACAAGAACGCACAAGCACGCACAAGCACGCACAAGAACGCACAAGCACGCACAAGTACTCACAAGAACGCACAAGCACGCACAAGTACTCACAAGTACGCACAAGCACGCACAAGTACGCACAAGTACTCACAAGCACGCACAAGTACTCACAAGAACGCACAAGTACGCACAAGTACTCACAAGCACGCACAAGTACTCACAAGCACGCACAAGTACGCATGTGCACTCACGAGCACGCACAAGCACGCACAAGAACGCACAAGCTTCCTCCAGACACCGCGGGAAAAGTGGATGCTGACCTTTTTATGGGCCGTCTCACCTGGAAGCAGCCAAAGTCTCTTAACGTCGCCATTTCAGATTTTATTTAATTATTATTTTATTTTACTTTAGCTTTATAAATTTTCAATGCAAAGATTTCCAAGAACTTCAGCTTTTTTACATCTGCAGAGTATAATTATGTGAAAAGGTTGGGAGACTCAGAGCAGCCAAAAAAGAAACAACAGCTGGAGAAACGAGGGCCCCACACCAATCGTACAAAACCTCCCAGACCAACTGAGGGCCCCACACCGATACTACAAAACCTCCCTGACCAACTGAGGGCCCCACACCGATACTACAAAACCTCCCAGACCAACTGAGGGCCCCACACCGATACTACAAAACCTCACTGACCAACTGAGGGCCCCACACGATACTACAAACCCTCCCAGACCAACTGAGGGCCCCACACCGATAGAACAAACCCTCCCAGACCAAATGAGGGCCCCACACCGATACTACAAAACCTCCATGACCAACTGAGGGCCCCACACCAATCGTACAAAACCTCCCAGACCAACTGAGGGCCCCACACCGATACTACAAAACCTCCCTGACCAACTGAGGGCCCCACACCGATACTACAAAACCTCCCAGACCAACTGAGGGCCCCACACCGATACTACAAAACCTCACTGACCAACTGAGGGCCCCACACGATACTACAAAACCTCCCTGACCAACTGAGGGCCCCACACCGATAGTACAAACCCTCCCAGTCCAACTGAGGGCCCCACTCAGATACTACAAAACCTCCCAGACCAACTGAGGGCCCCACTCAGATTCTACAGTACCTCCCTGACCAACTGAGGGCCCCACACCGGTAGAAGAGAACCTCCCAGACCAACTGAGGGCCCCACACCAATAGTACAAAACCTCCCAGACCAACTGAGGGGCCCACACCGACAGTACAAAACCTCCCAGACCAACTGAGGGCCCGACACAGATGCTACAGAACCTCCCAGACCAACTGAGGGCCCCACACCGATACTACAAAACCTCCCAGACCAACTGAGGGCCCCACACCGATAGTACACAACCTCCCAGACCAACTGAGGGCCCCACACAGATAGTACAAAACCTCCCAGACCAACTGTGGGCCCGACACAGATGCTACAAAACCTCCCAGACCAACTGAGGGCCCCACACCGATGCTACAAAACCTCCCAGACCAACTGAGGGCCCCACAGCGATACTAAAAAACCTCCCAGTCCAACTGAGGGCCCCACTCAGATGCTACAAAACCTCCCAGACCAACTGAGGGCCCCACTCAGATACTACAGTACCTCCCTGACCAACTGAGGGCCCCACAACGGTAGAAGAGAACCTCCCAGACCAACAGAGGGCCCCACACTGATAGTACAAAACCTCCTAGACCAACTGAGGGCCCCACACCGATAGTACAAAACCTCCCTGAACAACTGAGGGCCCCACACCGATAGTACAAAACCTCCCAGACCAACTGAGGGCCCCACACCGATAGTACAAAACCTCCCTGACCAACTGAGGGCCCCACACCGATACTACAAAACCTCCCTGACCAACTGAGGGCCCCACACCGATACTACAAAACCTCCCAGACCAACTGAGGGCCCCACACCGATACTACAAAACCTCCCTGACCAACTGAGGGCCCCACACCGATACTACAAAACCTCACTGACCAACTGAGGGCCCCACACGATACTACAAAACCTCCCTGACCAACTGAGGGCCCCACACCGATACTACAAAACCTCCCAGACCAACTGAGGGCCCCACACCGATAGTACAAACCCTCCCAGTCCAACTGAGGGCCCCACTCAGATACTACAAAACCTCCCAGACCAACTGAGGGCCCCACTCAGATTCTACAGTACCTCCCTGACCAACTGAGGGCCCCACACCGGTAGAAGAGAACCTCCCAGACCAACTGAGGGCCCCACACCAATAGTACAAAACCTCCCAGACCAACTGAGGGGCCCACACCGACAGTACAAAACCTCCCAGACCAACTGAGGGCCCGACACGGATGCTACAGAACCTCCCAGACCAACTGAGGGCCCCACACCGATACTACAAAACCTCCCAGACCAACTGAGGGCCCCACACCGATAGTACACAACCTCCCAGACCAACTGAGGGCCCCACACAGATAGTACAAAACCTCCCTGACCAACTGAGGGCCCCACACCAGTAGAAGAGAACCTCCCAGACCAACTGAGGGCCCCACACCGACAGTACAAAACCTCCCAGACCAACTGTGGGCCCGACACAGATGCTACAAAACCTCCCAGACCAACTGAGGGCCCCACACCGATGCTACAAAACCTCCCAGACCAACTGAGGGCCCCACAGCGATACTAAAAAACCTCCCAGTCCAACTGAGGGCCCCACTCAGATGCTACAAAACCTCCCAGACCAACTGAGGGCCCCACTCAGATACTACAGTACCTCCCTGACCAACTGAGGGCCCCACAATGGTAGAAGAGAACCTCCCAGACCAACAGAGGGCCCCACACTGATAGTACAAAACCTCCTAGACCAACTGAGGGCCCCACACCGATAGTACAAAACCTCCCTGAACAACTGAGGGCCCCACACCGATAGTACAAAACCTCCCAGACCAACTGAGGGCCCCACACCGATGCTATAAAACCTCCCAGACCAAGTGAGGGCCCCACACCGATACTACAAAACCTCCCAATCCAACTGAGGGCCCCACACCGATGCTACAAAACCTCCCAGACCAACTGAGGGCCCCACACCGATACTACAAAACCTCCCAATCCAACTGAGGGCCCCACACCGATACTACAAAACCTCCCAGACCAACTGAGGGCCCCACACCGATACTGCAAAACCTCCCAGACCAACTGAGGGCCCGACATCGATGCTACAAAACCTCCCTGACCAACTGAGGGCCCCACACTGATGCTACAATACCTCACTGACCAACTGAGGGCCCCACACCGATACTACAAACCCTCCCAGACCAACTGAGGGCCCCACACCGATGCTACAAAACCTCCCAGTGCAACTGAGGGCCCCACACCGATACAACAAAACCTCCCAGACCAACTGAGGACCCCACACCGATACTACAAAACCTCCCAGACCCACTGAGGGCCCCACACCGATACTACAAAATCTCCCTGACCAACTCAGGGCCCCACACCGATACTACAAAACCTCCCTGACCAACTAAGGGCCCCACACGGATAGTACAGAACCTCCCTGACCGATTGAGGGCCCCACACCGATACTAAAAAACCTTCCAGACCAACTGAGGGCCCCACACCAACACTAAAAAACCTTCCAGACCAACTGAGGGCCCCACACCAATCGTACAAAACCTCCCAGACCCACTGAGGGCCCCACACCAACACTAAAAAACCTTCCAGACCAACTGAGGGCCCCACACCGATAGTACAAACCCTCCCAGACCAACTGAGGGCCCCACACCAATCGTACAATACCTTCCAGACCACCTGAGGGCCCGACATCGATGCTACAAAACCTCCCTGACCAACTGAGGGCCCCACAACGGTAGAAGACAACCTCCCAGACCAACAGAGGGCCCCACACTGATAGTACAAAACCCTCCCAGACCAACTGAGGGCCCCACACTGATAGTAGAAAACCTCCCCGACCTACTGAGGGCCCCACACCGATGCTACAAAACCTCCCTGACCAACTGAGGGCCCCACACCGATACTACAAAACCTCCCAGACCAACTGAGGGCCCCACACCGATATTACAAAACCTCCAAGTCCAACTGAGAGCCCCACACCGATGCTACAAAACCTCACTGACCAACTGAGGGCCCCACACCGATGCTACAAAACCTCCCTGACCAACTGAGGGCCCCACACCGATGCTACAAAACCTCCCTGACCAACTGAGGGCCCCACAAAACCTCCCCGATCTACTGAGGGCCCCACACCGATGCTACAAAACCTCCCTGACCAACTGAGGGCCCCACACCGATAGTACAGAACCTCCCAGACCCACTGAGGGCCCCACACCGATTTTACAAAACCTCCCAGTCCAACTGAGGGCCCCACACCGATACTACAAAACCTCCCAGTCCAACTGAGGGCCCCACACCGATACTACAAAACCTCCCAGACCAACTGAGGGCCCCACACCGATTTTACAAAACCTCCCAGTCCAACTGAGGGCCCCACACCGATACTACAAAACCTCCCAGTCCAACTGAGGGCCCCACACTGATGCTACAAAACATCCCAGTCCAACTGAGGGCCCCACACAGATACTACAAAACATCCCTGACCAACTCAGGGCCAAACACCGATACTACAAGATCTCCCTGATCAACTAAGGGCCCCACACGGATAGCACAGAACCTCCCAGACCCACTGAGGGCCCCACACCGATACTACAAAACCTCCCAGACCAACTGAGGGCCCAAACCGGAAGTACAAACCCTCCCAGACCAACTGAGGGCCCCACACCGATAGTACAAACCCTCCCAGACCAACTGAGGGCCCCACACCAATCGTACAAAACCTCCCAGACCACCTGAGGGCCCCACACGGATAGTACAGAACCTCCCAGTCCAATTGAGGGCCCCACACTGATACTACAAAATCTCCCTGACCAACTGAGGGCCCCACACTGATAGTACAAACCCTCCCAGACCAACTGAGGGCCCCACACCTATAGTACAAACCCTCCCAGACCAACTGAGGGCCCCACACCAATCGTACAAAACCTCCCAGACCACCTCAGGGCCCCACAAGGATAGTACAGAACCTCCCAGACCAACTGAGGGCCCCACACCGATACTACAAACCCTCCCAGACTAACTGAGGGCCCCACACCGATGCTACAAAACCTCCCTGACCAACTGAGGGCCCCAAACTGATAGTACAAACCCTCCCAGACCAACTGAGGGCCCCACACTGATAGTTCAAAACCTACCCGACCAACTGAGGGCCCAACACCGATGCTACAAAACCTCCCTGACCAACTAAGGGGTCTCACACTGATGCTACAAAACCTCACTGACCAACTGTGGGCCCCACACCTTAGTACAAACCCTCCCAGACCAGCTGAGGGCCCCACACCGATAGTACAAACCCTCCCAGACAAACTGAGGGCCCCACACGGATAGTACAAAACCTCCCAGACCAACTGAGGGCCCCACACGGATAGTACAGAACCTCCCAGACCAACTGAGGGCCCAACACCGATGCTACAAAACCTCCCTGACCAACTGAGGGCCCCACACTAATGCTAAAAAACCTCACTGACCAACTGAGGGCCCCACACCGATACTACAAAACCTCCCAGACCACCTGAGGGCCCCACACGGATAGTACAGAACCTCCCAGACCAACTGAGGGCCCCACACCGATGCTACAAAACCTCGCAGACCAACTGAGGGCCCCACACCGATACTACAAAACCTCCCGGTCCAACTGAGAGCCCCACACCGATACTACAAAATCTCCCTGACCAACTAAGGGCCCCACACCGATACTACAAAACATCCCTGACCAACTGAGGGCCCCACACCGATACTACAAAACCTCACTGACCAACTGTGGGCCCCACACCGATAGTACAAACCCTCCCAGACCAACTGAGGGCCCCACACCGATACTACAAAACCTCCCTGACCAACTGAGGGCCCCACACCGATACTACAAAACCTCCCAGACCAACTGAGGGCCCCACACCGATACTACAAAACCTCCCTGACCAACTGAGGGCCCCACACCGATACTACAAAACCTCCCAGACCAACTGAGGGCCCCACACCGATACTACAAAACCTCACTGACCAACTGAGGGCCCCACACGATACTACAAAACCTCCCTGACCAACTGAGGGCCCCACACCGATAGTACAAACCCTCCCAGTCCAACTGAGGGCCCCACTCAGATACTACAAAACCTCCCAGACCAACTGAGGGCCCCACTCAGATTCTACAGTACCTCCCTGACCAACTGAGGGCCCCACACCGGTAGAAGAGAACCTCCCAGACCAACTGAGGGCCCCACACCAATAGTACAAAACCTCCCAGACCAACTGAGGGGCCCACACCGACAGTACAAAACCTCCCAGACCAACTGAGGGCCCGACACGGATGCTACAGAACCTCCCAGACCAACTGAGGGCCCCACACCGATACTACAAAACCTCCCAGACCAACTGAGGGCCCCACACCGATAGTACACAACCTCCCAGACCAACTGAGGGCCCCACACAGATAGTACAAAACCTCCCTGACCAACTGAGGGCCCCACACCAGTAGAAGAGAACCTCCCAGACCAACTGAGGGCCCCACACCGACAGTACAAAACCTCCCAGACCAACTGTGGGCCCGTCACAGATGCTACAAAACCTCCCAGACCAACTGAGGGCCCCACACCGATGCTACAAAACCTCCCAGACCAACTGAGGGCCCCACAGCGATACTAAAAAAACCTCCCAGTCCAACTGAGGGCCCCACTCAGATGCTACAAAACCTCCCAGACCAACTGAGGGCCCCACTCAGATACTACAGTACCTCCCTGACCAACTGAGGGCCCCACAACGGTAGAAGAGAACCTCCCAGACCAACAGAGGGCCCCACACTGATAGTACAAAACCTCCTAGACCAACTGAGGGCCCCACACCGATAGTACAAAACCTCCCAGACCAACTGAGGGCCCCACACCGATGCTATAAAACCTCCCAGACCAAGTGAGGGCCCCACACCGATACTACAAAACCTCCCAATCCAACTGAGGGCCCCACACCGATGCTACAAAACCTCCCAGACCAACTGAGGGCCCCACACCGATACTACAAAACCTCCCAATCCAACTGAGGGCCCCACACCGATACTACAAAACCTCCCAGACCACCTGAGGGCCCCACACCGATACTGCAAAACCTCCCAGACCAACTGAGGGCCCGACATCGATGCTACAAAACCTCCCTGACCAACTGAGGGCCCCACACTGATGCTACAATACCTCACTGACCAACTGAGGGCCCCACACCGATACTACAAACCCTCCCAGACCAACTGAGGGCCCCACACCGATACTACAAAACCTCCCAGACCAACTGAGGGCCCCACACCGATACAACAAAACCTCCCAGACCAACTGAGGACCCCACACCGATACTACAAAACCTCCCAGACCCACTGAGGGCCCCACACCGATACTACAAAATCTCCCTGACCAACTCAGGGCCCCACACCGATACTACAAAACCTCCCTGACCAACTAAGGGCCCCACACGGATAGTACAGAACCTCCCTGACCGATTGAGGGCCCCACACCGATACTAAAAAACCTTCCAGACCAACTGAGGGCCCCACACCAACACTAAAAAACCTTCCAGACCAACTGAGGGCCCCACACCAATCGTACAAAACCTCCCAGACCCACTGAGGGCCCCACACCAACACTAAAAAACCTTCCAGACCAACTGAGGGCCCCACACCGATAGTACAAACCCTCCCAGACCAACTGAGGGCCCCACACCAATCGTACAATACCTTCCAGACCACCTGAGGGCCCGACATCGATGCTACAAAACCTCCCTGACCAACTGAGGGCCCCACAACGGTAGAAGACAACCTCCCAGACCAACAGAGGGCCCCACACTGATAGTACAAAACCCTCCCAGACCAACTGAGGGCCCCACACTGATAGTAGAAAACCTCCCCGACCTACTGAGGGCCCCACACCGATGCTACAAAACCTCCCTGACCAACTGAGGGCCCCACACCGATACTACAAAACCTCCCAGACCAACTGAGGAACCCACACCGATATTACAAAACCTCCAAGTCCAACTGAGAGCCCCACACCGATGCTACAAAACCTCCCTGACCAACTGAGGGCCCCACAAAACCTCCCCGATCTACTGAGGGCCCCACACCGATTTTAAAAAACCTCCCAGTCCAACTGAGGGCCCCACACCGATACAACAAAACCTCCCAGTCCAACTGAGGGCCTCACACCGATACTACAAAACCTCCCAGACCAACTGAGGGCCCCACACCGATTTTACAAAACCTCCCAGTCCAACTGAGGGCCCCACACCGATACTACAAAACCTCCCAGTCCAACTGAGGGCCCCACACTGATGCTACAAAACATCCCAGTCCAACTGAGGGCCCCACACCGATACTACAAAACATCCCTGACCAACTCAGGGCCAAACACCGATACTACAAGATCTCCCTGATCAACTAAGGGCCCCACACCGATAGCACAGAACCTCCCAGACCCACTGAGGGCCCCACACCGATACTACAAAACCTCCCAGACCAACTGAGGGCCCAAACCCAAAGTACAAACCCTCCCAGACCAACTGAGGGCCCCACACCGATAGTACAAACCCTCCCAGACCAACTGAGGGCCCCACACCAATCGTACAAAACCTCCCAGACCACCTGAGGGCCCCACACGGATAGTACAGAACCTCCCAGTCCAATTGAGGGCCCCACACTGATACTACAAAATCTCCCTGACCAACTGAGGGCCCCACACTGATAGTACAAACCCTCCCAGACCAACTGAGGGCCCCACACCGATAGTACAAACCCTCCCAGACCAACTGAGGGCCCCACGCCAATCGTACAAAAGCTCCCAGACCACCTCAGGGCCCCACAAGGATAGTACAGAACCTCCCAGACCAACTGAGGGCCCCACACCGATACTACAAACCCTCCCAGACTAACTGAGGGCCCCACACCGATGCTACAAACCCTCCCAGACCAACTGAGGGCCCCACACTGATAGTTCAAAACCTACCCGACCAACTGAGGGCCCAACACCGATGCTACAAAACCTCCCTGACCAACTAAGAGGCCCCACACTGATGCTACAAAACCTCACTGACCAACTGTGGGCCCCACACCTTAGTACAAACCCTCCCAGACCAGCTGAGGGCCCCACACCGATAGTACAAACCCTCCCAGACCAACTGAGGGCCCCACGCCAATAGTACAAAACCTCCCAGACCACCTGAGGGCCCCACACGGATAGTACAGAACCTCCCAGACCATCGGAGGGCCCCACACCGATAGTACAGAACCTCCCAGACCAACTGAGGGCCCCACACTGATACTACAAAACCTCCCTGACCAACTGAGGGCCCCACACGGATACTACAAAACCTCCCTGACCAACTGAGGGCCCCACACGGATGCTACAAAACCTCCCTGACCAACTCAGGGCCCCACACCAATGCTACAAAACCTCACTGACCAACTGTGGGTCCCACACTGATGCTACAAAACCTTCCTGACCAACTGAGGGCCCCACACTGATGCTACAAAACCTCCCTGACCAACTGAGGGCCCCACACTGATGCTACAAAACCTCCCTGACCAACTGAGGGCCCCACACTGATGCTACAAAACCTCACTGACCAACTGTGGGCCCCACACCGATAGTACAAACCCTCCCAGACCAACTGATGGCCCCACACTGATGCTACAAAACCTCCCTGACCAACTGAGGGCCCAACACTGATGCTACAAAACCTCACTGACCAACTGAGGGCCCCACACCGATAGAACAAACCCTCCCAGACCAAATGAGGGCCCCACACCGATACTACAAAACCTCCATGACCAACTGAGGACCCCACACCGATAGTACAAACCCTCCCAGACCAACTGAGGAACCCACACCGATACTACAAAACCTCCCAGACCAACTGAGGGCCCCACACCGATATTACAAAACCTCCCAGTCCAACTGAGGGCCCCACACCAATACTACAAGATCTCCCTGACCAACTAAGGGCCCCACACCGATAGTACAGAACCTCCCAGACCCACTGAGGGCCCCACACCGATACTACAAAACCTCCCAGACCAACTGAGGGCCCAAACCCAAAGTACAAACCCTCCCAGACCAACTGAGGGCCCCACACCGATAGAACAAACCCTCCCAGACCAAATGAGGGCCCCACACCGATAGAACAAACCCTCCCAGACCAAATGAGGGCCCCACACCGATACTACAAAACCTCCATGACCAACTGAGGGCCCCACAACGATAGTACAAACCCTCCCAGACCAACTGAGGAACCCACACCGAAACTACAAAACCTCCCAGACCAACTGAGGGCCCCACACCAATACTACAAGATCTCCCTGACCAACTAAGGGCCCCACACCGATAGTACAGAACCTCCCAGACCCACTGTGGGCCCCACACCGATACTACAAAACCTCCCAGACCAACTGAGGGCCCCACACCGATGCTACAAAACCTCCCTGACCAACTGAGGGCCCCACACTGATGCTAAAAAACCTCACTGACCAACTGAGGGCCCCACACCGATAGTACAAACCCTCCCAGACCAACTGAGGGCCCCACACCAATCTTACAAAACCTCCCAGACCACCTCAGGGCCCCACAAGGATAGTACAGAACCTCCCAGACCAACTGAGGGCCCCACACCGATACTACAAACCCTCCCAGACTAACTGAGGGCCCCACACCGATGCTACAAAACCTCCCTGACCAACTGAGGGCCCCAAACTGATAGTACAAATCCTCCCAGACCAACTGAGGGCCCCACACTGATAGTTCAAAACCTACCCGACCAACTGAGGGCCCAACACCGATGCTACAAAACCTCCCTGACCAACTAAGGGGCCCCACACTGATGCTACAAAACCTCACTGACCAACTGTGGGCCCCACACCTTAGTACAAACCCTCCCAGACCAGCTGAGGGCCCCACACCGATAGTACAAACCCTCCCAGACAAACTGAGGGCCCCACACCAATAGTACAAAACCTCCCAGACCACCTGAGGGCCCCACACGGATAGTACAGAACCTCCCAGACCATCTGAGGGCCCCACACGGATAGTACAGAACCTCCCAGACCAACTGAGGGCCCCACACTGATACTACAAAACCTCCCTGACCAACTGAGGGCCCCACACCGATACTACAAAACCTCCCTGACCAACTGAGGGCCCCACACGGATGCTACAAAACCTCCCTGACCAACTGAGGGCCCCACACCAATGCTACAAACTTCACTGACCAACTGAGGGCCCCACACCGATACTACAAAACCTCCCTGACCAACTGAGGGTCCCACACTGATGCTACAAAACCTTCCTGACCAACTGAAGGCCCCACACTGATGCTACAAAACCTCCCTGACCAACTGAGGGCCCCACACTGATGCTACAAAACCTCCCTGACCAACTGAGGGCCCCACACTGATGCTACAAAACCTCACTGACCAACTGTGGGCCCCACACCGATAGTACAAACCCTCCCAGACCAACTGATGGCCCCACACTGATGCTACAAAACCTCCCTGACCAACTGAGGGCCCAACACTGATGCTACAAAACCTCACTGACCAACTGAGGGCCCCACACCGATAGAACAAACCCTCCCAGACCAAATGAGGGCCCCACACCGATACTACAAAACCTCCATGACCAACTGAGGGCCCCACACCGATAGTACAAACCCTCCCAGACCAACTGAGGAACCCACACCGATACTACAAAACCTCCCAGACCAACTGAGGGCCCCACACCGATATTACAAACCCTCCCAGACCAACTGAGGGCCCCACACTGATAGTTCAAAACCTACCCGACCAACTGAGGGCCCAACACCGATGCTACAAAACCTCCCTGACCAACTAAGGGGCCCCACACTGATGCTACAAAACCTCACTGACCAACTGTGGGCCCCACACCTTAGTACAAACCCTCCCAGACCAGCTGAGGGCCCCACACCGATAGTACAAACCCTCCCAGACAAACTGAGGGCCCCACACCAATAGTACAAAACCTCCCAGACCACCTGAGGGCCCCACACGGATAGTACAGAACCTCCCAGACCATCTGAGGGCCCCACACGGATAGTACAGAACCTCCCAGACCAACTGAGGGCCCCACACTGATACTACAAAACCTCCCTGACCAACTGAGGGCCCCACACCGATACTACAAAACCTCCCTGACCAACTGAGGGCCCCACACGGATGCTACAAAACCTCCCTGACCAACTGAGGGCCCCACACCAATGCTACAAAACTTCACTGACCAACTGAGGGCCCCACACCGATACTACAAAACCTCCCTGACCAACTGAGGGTCCCACACTGATGCTACAAAACCTTCCTGACCAACTGAAGGCCCCACACTGATGCTACAAAACCTCCCTGACCAACTGAGGGCCCCACACTGATGCTACAAAACCTCCCTGACCAACTGAGGGCCCCACACTGATGCTACAAAACCTCACTGACCAACTGTGGGCCCCACACCGATAGTACAAACCCTCCCAGACCAACTGATGGCCCCACACTGATGCTACAAAACCTCCCTGACCAACTGAGGGCCCAACACTGATGCTACAAAACCTCACTGACCAACTGAGGGCCCCACACCGATAGAACAAACCCTCCCAGACCAAATGAGGGCCCCACACCGATACTACAAAACCTCCATGACCAACTGAGGACCCCACACCGATAGTACAAACCCTCCCAGACCAACTGAGGAACCCACACCGATACTACAAAACCTCCCAGACCAACTGAGGGCCCCACACCGATATTACAAAACCTCCCAGTCCAACTGAGGGCCCCACACCAATACTACAAGATCTCCCTGACCAACTAAGGGCCCCACACCGATAGTACAGAACCTCCCAGACCCACTGAGGGCCCCACACCGATACTACAAAACCTCCCAGACCAACTGAGGGCCCAAACCCAAAGTACAAACCCTCCCAGACCAACTGAGGGCCCCACACCGATAGAACAAACCCTCCCAGACCAAATGAGGGCCCCACACCGATAGAACAAACCCTCCCAGACCAAATGAGGGCCCCACACCGATACTACAAAACCTCCATGACCAACTGAGGGCCCCACAACGATAGTACAAACCCTCCCAGACCAACTGAGGAACCCACACCGAAACTACAAAACCTCCCAGACCAACTGAGGGCCCCACACCAATACTACAAGATCTCCCTGACCAACTGAGGGCCCCACACCGATAGTACAGAACCTCCCAGACCCACTGAGGGCCCCACACCGATACTACAAAACCTCCCAGACCAACTGAGGGCCCCACACCGATGCTACAAAACCTCCCTGACCAACTGAGGGCCCCACACTGATGCTAAAAAACCTCACTGACCAACTGAGGGCCCCACACCGATAGTACAAACCCTCCCAGACCAACTGAGGACCCCACACCAATCGTACAAAACCTCCCAGACCACCTGAGGGCCCCACACGGATAGTACAGAACCTCCCAGACCAACTGAGGGCCCAACACCGATGCTACAAAACCTCCCTGACCAACTGAGGGCCCCACACTGATGCTAAAAAACCTCACTGACCAACTGAGGGCCCCACACCGATAGTACAAACCCTCCCAGACCAACTGAGGGCCCCACACCAATCGTACAAAACCTCCCAGACCACCTGAGGGCCCCACACGGATAGTACAGAACCTCCCAGACCAACTGAGGGCCCCACACCGATACTACAAAACCTCCCAGACCACCTGAGGGCCCCACACGGATAGTAAAGAACCTCCCAGACCAACTGAGGGCCCCACACCGATGCTACAAAACCTCCCAGACCAACTGAGGGCCCCACACCGATACTACAAAACATCCCAGTCCAACTGAGGGCCCCACACCGATACTACAAAACCTCCCTGACCAACTGAGGGCCCCACGACGATAGTACAAACCCTCCCAGACCAACTGAGGGCCCCACACTGATGGTACAAAACCTCCCCGATCAACCGAGGGCCCAACACCGATGCTACAAAACCTCCCAGACCAACTGAGGGCCCCACACTGATGCTACAAAACCTCACTGACCAACTGAGGGCCCCACACCGATAGTACAAACCCTCCCAGACCAAATGAGGGCCCCACACCGATACTACAAAACCTCACTGACCAACTGAGGGCCCTACACGATACTACAAAACCTCCCTGACCAACTGAGGGCCCCACACCGATACTACAAAATCTCCCAGACCAACGGAGGGCCCCACACCGATACTACAAAACCTCCCAGTCCAACTGAGGGCCCCACTCAGATACTACAAAACCTCCCAGACCAACTGAGGGCCCCACACAGATAGTACAAAACCTCCCTGACCAACTGAGGGCCCCACACCAGTAGAAGAGAACCTCCCAGACCAACTGAGGGCCCCACACAGATAGTACAAAACCTCCCTGACCAACTGAGGGCCCCACACCAGTAGAAGAGAACCTCCCAGACCAACTGAGGGCCCCACACAGATAGTACAAAACCTCCCTGACCAACTGAGGGCCCCACACCAGTAGAAGAGAACCTCCCAGACCAACTGAGGGCCCCACACCGACAGTACAAAACCTCTCAGACCAACTGAGGGCCCGACACGGATGCTACAGAACCTCCCAGACCAATTGAGGGCCCCACACCGATACTACAAAACCTCCCAGACCAACTGAGGGCCCCACACCGATACTACAAAACCTCACTGACCAACTGTGGGCCCCACACTGATAGTACAAACCCTCCCAGACCAACTGAGGGCCCCACACTGATGCTACAAAACCTTCCTGACAGACTGAGGGCCCCACACTGATGCTACAAAACCTCACTGACCAACTGTGGGCCCCACACCGATACTACAAAACCTCCCTGACCAACTGAGGGCCCCACGACGATAGAACAAACCCTCCCAGACCAACTGAGGCCCCCACACCGATACTACAAAACCTCCCTGACCAACTGAGGGCCCCACGACGATACAACAAAACCTCCCAGACCAACTGAGGACCCCACACCGATACTACAAAACATCCCAGACCAACTGAGGGCCCCACAAGAGGCTACAAAACCTCCCAGACCAACTGAGGGCCCCACACCGATACCACAAAACCTCCCAGACCAACTGAGGGCCCCACACCGATACTACAAAACCTCCCAGTCCAACTGACGGCCCCACTCAGATACTGCAAAACCTCCCAGACCACCTGAGGGCCCCACATCGATACAACAAAACCTCCCAGACCAACTGAGGGCCCCACACCGATATTACAAAACCTCCCAGACCAACTGAGGGCCCCACACGAGGCTACAAAACCTCCCAGACCAACTGAGGGCCCCACACCGATACTACAAAACCTCCCAGACCAACTGAGGGCCCCACACCGATACTACAAAACCTCCCAGACCAACTGAGGGCCCCACACGAGGCTACAAAACCTCCCAGACCAACTGAGGCTCCCACACCGATACTACAAAACCTCCCAGACCAACTGAGGGCCCCACACCGATACTACAAAACCTCCCAGGCCAACTGAGGGCCCCACACCGATACTAAAAAAACCTCCCAGTCCAACTGAGGGCCCCACTCAGATGCTACAAAACCTCCCAGACCAATTGAGGGCCCCACTCAGATACTACAGTACCTCCCTGACCAACTGAGGGCCCCACAACGGTAGAAAAGAACCTCCCAGACCAACAGAGGGCCCCACACTGATAGTACAAAACCTCCTAGACCAACTGAGGGCCCCACACCGATAGTACAAAACCTCCCTGAACAACTGAGGGCCCCACACCGATAGTACAAAACCTCCCAGACCAACTGAGGGCCCCACACCGATACTACAAAACCTCCCAGACCAAATGAGGGCCCCACACCGATACTACAAAACCTCCCAATCCAACTGAGGGCCCCACACCGATGCTACAAAACCTCCCAGACCAACTGAGGGCCCCACACCGATGCTACAAAACCTCCCAGACCAACTGAGGGCCCCACACAGATAGTACAAAACCTCCCTGACCAACTGAGGGCCCCACACCAGTAGAATAGAACCTCCCAGACCAACTGAGGGCCCCACACCGACAGTACAAAACCTCCCAGACCAACTGAGGGCCCGACACGGATACTACAGAACCTCCCAGACCAATTGAGGGCCCCACACCGATACTACAAAACCTCCCAGGCCAACTGAGGGCCCCACACCGATACTACAAAACCTCCCAGACCAATTGAGGGCCCCACACCGATACTACAAAACCTCCCTGACCAACTGAGGGCCCCACACCGATGCTACAAAACCTCCCAGACAAACTGAGGGCCCAACACCGATGCTACAAAACCTCCCAGACCAACTGAGGGCCCCACACCGATACTACAAAACCTCCCAGTCCAACTGAGGGCCCCACTCAGATGCTACAAAACCTCCCAGACCAACTGAGGGCCCCACTCAGATACTACAGTACCTCCCTGACCAACTGAGGGCCCCACAACGGTAGAAGAGAACCTCCCAGACCAACAGAGGGCCCCACACTGATAGTACAAAACCTCCCAGACCAACTGAGGGCCCCACACCGATAGTACAAAACCTCCCTGAACAACTGAGGGCCCCACACTGATAGTACAAAACCTCCCAGACCAACTGAGGGCCCCACACCGATAGTACAAAACCTCCCTGAACAACTGAGGGCCCCACACCGATAGTACAAAACCTCCCAGACCAACTGAGGGCCCCACACCGATGCTATAAAACCTCCCAGACCAACTGAGGGCCCCACACCGATTTTACAAAACCTCCCAGACCAACTGAGGGCCCCACACCGATACTACAAAACCTCCCAGACCAAATGAGGGCCCCACACCGATACTACAAAACCTCCCAGACCAAATGAGGGCCCCACACCGATACTACAAAACCTCCCAGACCAAATGAGGGCCCCACACCGATACTACAAAACCTCCCAATCCAACTGAGTGCCCCACACCGATGCTACAAAACCTCCCAGACCAACTGAGGGCCCCACACCGATTTTACAAAACCTCCCAGACCAACTGAGGGCCCCACACCGATACTACAAAACCTCCCAGACCAAATGAGGGCCCCACACCGATACTACAAAACCTCCCAATCCAACTGAGGGCCCCACACCGATGCTACAAAACCTCCCAGACCAACTGAGGGCCCCACACCGATACTACAAAACCTCCCAATCCAACTGAGGGCCCCACACTGATGCTACAAAACCTCCCAGACCAACTGAGGGCCCCACACCGATACTGCAAAACCTCCCAGACCACCTGAGGGCCCCACACCGATACTGCAAAACCTCCCAGACCAACTGAGGGCCCGACATCGATGCTACAAAACCTCCCTGACCAACTGAGGGCCCCACACTGATGCTACAATACCTCACTGACCAACTGAGGGCCCCACACCGATACTACAAAGCCTCCCAGACCAACTGAGGGCCCCACACCGATACTACAAAACCTCCCAATCCAGCTGAGGGCCCCACACGATGCTACAAAACATCCCGGACTTACTGAGGGCCCCACACCGATACTAGACAAGAAAATAGTAGTTAAACAAACAAAAAATTTTTTTAAAGAAATTAAATAAGTAAATGTTATCAAAGTAATACAATAAATGACCTTAGAAGTGTCCCAGTAAAAGTAATCAAAGAAAAGTAAGCCTTTTCATTCCTTCCTATTGGGCGGTAGCGTGGGTCTCTTTCTTGGGTCCTTCTGCTCCGTCACAGGTCCATGGCGGCCGCTCCTCCTGCTGCACCCCTCCCTCCGTGGGCTCCCCCAGGACTTCCACAGCCGCTCCTGTGGCCGTAGACCTCTCTGTGGGTCCATGGCTGCCCTCCAGCTTCCATGCTGCACTTCTCCGCCGCCACTGCCTCGTCCAGAGCTCTCCCCCACCCTCGGTGGTTCGGCGCCCAGCCGGCTGCGCCTCATGCGCCCAGTCCTCTCTGCTCGTCTTCTCCACGCTCGTCCTCCATGTTGTCTACACACCGGCTTTTATCCTGCTGCAGCCAATTAAGCCAGGGGAGGAGCTTCTAGCTTGGAGATAAAAACAAGGTTAAAACCACACGAAAAACCATAAAAGCACCAGAAACACCAAGTTAGAGGGGAGAAGTCCAGTCTCTGGCAGCACCCGTTAGCTCACCCTGTGACACTTTCTTTTCACAGCTATGACACGTTGATTCGGTGTTTCACTTCAAGTCTGAGCACGCAACAGAAATTTAATCCGATCTGACCTACAGCCGGTGGTTTTAGTGTCGTACAACAAGTAACAGGTAGGCAGGTTTTCCTGTGTTTGTGGTGAAAACAAGCTTCACACCTGAACTCCGAGCCTCGTTCTGGCCTCCTGGCCATCATCTGTCATCACAATGACAGCGACACGATTCTCCCGTCTTCCATATCAGGGACAGCGGCTCCTGTTCCAGGTCCGACTGTGGCCCTCATCATGACATCATGGGAAAGTAGATGTTTGCCATGATCATTCTGTCAGAGGTGACTCTGGCTTTAATGAGACTGCGTGATTTCTCTCCTCGTGACAGAGAATCAACATCTAACGCTGGTCAAACATCTAAAAGCCAGATTTACGCCGGCCTTCCAGAATTCCAGCATTCATGTCTTTTAGCTGTATTTCCAACATCACCTGCTCAGTGGGAACTCGTCCCAAACCTGAGCGATAAGGATCAACAGCTCGATGCCTAAACAAGTCCAAACTCTAGAGTAGCTGCAGGCGTGTTGAAGCTAACGGGGATCCTGTACAACAGTAAACTCCCTCATGAGAGTCGATTGTCAGGAAGTTCTTGCCAGCGATGATGTCACCCCGTCTCAGCTTACGTTTGTTCTGCATCACGTTAACTTCCCATCAGGTTTGCTTCAGTGTGGAGGAAGACATCAGGACGCATCTCCTGCATCATTTTCCTGCTTCCTCATGGAGGTCCTCCACGCCGGGAGAGGTGTCTGGTCGGCCCACGGGCCGTTGTCTTGGAGGCCCCCCCAGCGTGGGGGACTGGGGGCTCTGCACCAGGTTACCCTGGTCTCTCCAGGTCAGGCTGGTCTCTGTGGTGCCTCAGCGTGGATGGTCCTTATAGCTGGTTTTGCTCCCTTGGATCCTCAGTCCCACGTTATTAGACATACTTACAAATTAACCCTTTGAGCCCCAGGCCTATTTTTTGGACCTATGCTTAAAAATGTTTTGCACTTAAAGGAAACTTTTTTTTTTTTCCACCTGGACCTCATTTCTATGAGTTTATTTGTGCGTTTACTCACTGGTAAAGTTTCTGCATCACTTTGAGTCCTTCAGCAGATTTTACGTTGAGTCACCCTTCAGTGTACGTCCAGTGTTATGGCGGAGACGGGGCAGCCTCTATTTAAGACATTATCTGCAGCACAACTCCTTCATTTCACCAATACTTTCAGTGGAATGAACGAGTACTATTGTTCACGCCAATCCCAGGCGTGCACCCCACTGCAAGGATTGGTTGGACTTTTCATTGAATATTTAGAGATTGGGATAATATTTTATTTTGATTAATGGTGGGTCTGTTTTGTATTTCAGCGTTCCCTTACCTCATTCATAGCATTTACCCGGTTAAAAAAAAAGTGAAACAATGCAACATCGGTAAGGGTTGCTTTAATATAAATGAAAACAATAAAGGATGCAAAATAGAACCCTGAGGAACACCAACTGAAGCTGCCAATGTAATGTTTTGGAAAAGAAATCATTAAGATATAAGAATTGTTCTGTATTGATAAGGTAATTACAGAACCAGACAAGGGCCGTAGCCTCCACTCTGTACCTATTTAGCTTAAAAATCAGGATATCGTGGGAAACTGAATCAAAAGCTTTACTTAAGTTTAAGAAAACTCCAAGGGCACATTTTTTTCATCTTCGAGGGCATTTGATATATGATTTACAAGCTGTATTAATGCATGTTCTGTAGAGTATTTTTTACGGAATCCATACTGATTTCCATGAGTGGATTTTATTGTCACCTCAACTTGCCGCTGACGACCAGCTAGCCTACTGTGGACGACTCTCTTGGAGACCATCAGTCTCTTTTAAGGTCTTTATTTGAATCTGGTAGCGCGTGCAGACGTAGCAGCCCAGCGTCCTCGTGTTTTTTCTTCTTCTACTCTAGTCTACAACAGAGCTATATGGAGAGACAGAGTTATATGGAACAATTCCAGAAACGTGTCCTATCAGGGTGATGATGATGTCAGAGTGTTCAGGCGTTGGTAAGGAGGTTTAATGTTCACCATGGGGGGTCGGTCAGAACACACAGGACTCGCTTGTACAGTTAACTGTCTTTACTGGTCACTCTGAATCACAACAGCACAGTAATGCAACAAACGACAGGCTTCCAGGTGGAACTGCAGGTAGTTCAGGTGAATGTGGATGGAAGTGAGTTTGGTCTATAAACAGAAACACAAAGAAGCCATGAGGAACATTCGTTCAGCAAAGAAACACATTCAAGCTATTAATTATTACTAATAAATCCTTCCAGTTAGGACTAAACATGCATATGTGTTCAAGGCTAACAGTTCCAGTAACTGGCATGTAGCAGGTCAGCTAGCTTACAAGCATAAACAGGCTCATGGTGAACGGAGGAAACTTCTGAATAAGCAGATCAGCTAAATAACATTAAAGCTAAATAAACATCCTGTTCAGGCAGAAACACAACTACCGTATTTTCCAGACGATAAGTATAAGTCGCATCAGTCAAAAAATGCATCATGAACAAGAAAAAAAAAAAAAAAAAAGATCTCACCGGACTATAAGTCACATTTATTTATCAAAAATAAGGTGATTTTCTAATTTTTCATTTCCTACTTGTTACTGCTAAAAATGACCCAAGCAGTCCAATTCCAAAGTTATTGCCTGTAAATGATCATAAACATCATGAATAAAAAGAATAAACATGTTTTTTTTAAGGATTTGTTCCACCGTACAAACAGAAGTCCAAAATGAACTCCTCTCACTGAGATGAGGCTATTTTGGGATTTTTGCTCCTGAAGCAGAATATAGTTGTCACAAGCCCAGAGCAACCTTTATTGACATTAGACGGTAATATTTACTCCATGGCTCAAGTCAGTGAATATGAATTGATATTTAAAAATATGCTAAATTGTATTTTTTTTATATATATATATAAGTCGCACAAGCCACCAAACTATGCAAAAAAGGGCGATACATAGTCCGGAAAATACGGTAGTTACTTCCAGTTCCCACAGTTCACCATCTTCACCTGTTAGAAATCTGTCCAACAGTCTTCTCTCCTGGTCCGTCCAACAGTCTTCTCTCCTGGTCTGTCCAACAGTCTTCTCTCCTGGTCTGTCCAACAGTCTTCTCTCCTGGTCTGTCCAACAGTCTTCTCTCTTGGTCTGTCCAACAGTCTTCTCTCCTGGTCTGTCCAACAGTCTTCTCTCCTGGTCTGTCCAACAGTCTTCTCTCTTGGTCTGTCCAACAGTCTTCTCTCCTGGTCTGTCCAACAGTCTTCTCTCTTGGTCTGTCCAACAGTCTTCTCTCCTGGTCTGTCCAACAGTCTTCTCTCCTGGTCTGTCCAACAGTCTTCTCTCCTGGTCTGTCCAGCAGTCTTCTCTCTTGGTCTGTCCAACAGTCTTCTCTCTTGGTCTGTCCAACAGTCTTCTCTCTTGGTCTGTCCAACAGTCTTCTCTCCTGGTCTGTCCAACAGTCTTCTCTCTTGGTCTGTCCAACAGTCTTCTCTCCTGGTCTGTCCAACAGTCTTCTCTCCTGGTCTGTCCAACAGTCTTCTCTCCTGGTCTGTCCAACAGTCTTCTCTCCTGGTCTGTCCAACAGTCTTCTCTCCTGGTCTGTCCAACAGTCTTCTCTCCTGGTCTGTCCAACAGTCTTCTCTCTTGGTCTGTCCAACAGTCTTCTCTCCTGGTCTGTCCAACAGTCTTCTCTCCTGGTCTGTCCAACAGTCTTCTCTCTTGGTCTGTCCAACAGTCTTCTCTCTTGGTCTGTCCAACAGTCTTCTCTCCTGGTCTGTCCAACAGTCTTCTCTCCTGGTCTGTCCAACAGTCTTCTCTCCTGGTCTGTCCAACAGTCTTCTCTCCTGGTCTGTCCAACAGTCTTCTCTCCTGGTCTGTCCAACAGTCTTCTCTCCTGGTCTGTCCAACAGTCTTCTCTCCTCTCCACTGCTGCTCATAAGTTTCATTTCTGCATCCTGACATCATCATGTGCTCAGTAGCAGCTGCACACTTCTGCCACCAGGGGGCGCTCACACCTCATCAGCAGCCTTTCCAACATGGCCAACCTCACAATGATAAAGAATCCTTCAGAACAGTTCTGGATCCAGAAGCTGATCCGGATCACCACCAACATTTAATGGCTTCATCGTTGGACTGAGACACACGGCTGGTGAAGATTTCAGGTCAATCCGTCCAGAACTTTTTCCATAAAGTTGCTGATGGACGGACAGATGGACAAACCAACGCTACTGAAAACATTAGGCGAATCTATTATTGGCTTTAGTTTATACTGTAGCTTATACGACCACCAACTGGTCTTTTTTATCACTCTGTTTCAGCAGAGGTGAATGCAGGACGTCAGCAAGGCATTCAATAAATGTTAATCAGGAACAAAAAGACATAAGTTCGAGTTTCCTTTCTGAGTGGCAGCTTTGGTGTTTTATGTAAACAACATCCCCCACCTTCGAATGAAGCACGCTCGTGTTTTTATGTTTTAACTTTCCTCGTGTTTTGGCTTTTCCCCCTCTCTCCTTCTCTTGCTCGCTCCGGATTCGTGATGTCTGTCTCTTAGCTCTGCAGAGGAGAGCCCGCCTGAATCCACACTCTCCATCTGATTGGTCAGATGTCGGCAATCATTTCGCGGTTAGATTACAGGTGGTCTCTTTTCTCTCTTTCGCATATGCATCACTGTGTGCAAATGGAAGATGAGGCCCCACGCACAGCACGTGCTCTGCGTTTAGGGAGGCGAAGCCAAATATCCAACATGAAACAAAGTTGAGCTTCACTTCATTTATTTCCTTCATCATAACAGCAGGAATCAAAGAAGAGCAAATATCCACCCTGCAACATCCAGATTTTCTCCTTCAGGCCATGAGGGGTAGGTGTATATTATAATCCAGTGATTCATAACCATAGGACTGCGGTCCAAGCTCGGCCTCCAGCGCCACCTAGAGGACCGTTTATTTACACTGTTATTTATGAGTTGCAATGTAGCCCCCACCCCCCCCACCTGGTGGCGCTAATTTGTCAGAGTTCAACAAACAAGCAGAAGAAGACACTCAGCTAGCCGCTAGCCTGTAGCTAACGTTGTAAAGAAGAATCAAAACTAAATAATGAAGATAAAAATGGTCCCAAACCCTGAAGAGACAAAAACCCACTGGATGGAGCACCAGCTAATGCTAATGCTAATGCTAACGGAAGCTCTGAAGCATCTGCAGCTTCATCTAGAAACAAACATCTAACACTTGTTAGAAAGAAAGAATTTTTAAGAAAAAAAAAGAGAAAATCAGCTGTTGATACAGAAAATGTCTGTTATGTACGGTGGCCGGAAGTGCAAAACATTAATACATTTACCTGAAACACTTTGCAAGTTCAACAAAACACTTGTACAAGTTAAAAAAAAAAAAACACTTATACGAGTTCAACAAAACACGAATGCAAGTTAAAAATTCACAAATGCAAGTTAAAAAAAAAACACGAATGCAAGTTCAACAAAACACGAATGCAAGTTAAAAAACACGAATACAAGTTCAACAAAACACGAATGCAAGTTAAAAAAACACGAATGCAAGTTAAAAAAACACGAATGCAAGTTTAAAAAAAACACGAATGCAAGTTCAACAAAACATGAATGCAAGTTAAAAAACACAAATGCAAGTTAAAAAAACACGAATGCAAGTTAAAAAACACGAATACAAGTTCAACAAAACACGAATGCAAGTTAAAAAAACACGAATGCAAGTTAAAAAAACACGAATGCATGTTCAACAAAACACGAATGCAAGTTAAAAAACACGAATGCAAGTTAAAAAAAAACACGAATGCAAGTTAAAAAAACACGAATGCATGTTCAACAAAACACGAATGCAAGTTAAAAAACACGAATGCAAGTTCAACAAAACACGAATGCAAGTTAAAAAAACACGAATGCAAGTTCAACAAAACACGAATGCAAGTTAAAAAACACGAATGCAAGTTCAACAAAACACGAATGCAAGTTAAAAAAACACTTATACAAGTTCAACAAAACACGAATGCAAGTTAAAAAAAAAACACTTATACAAAGACACGACCCGGAAGTGATTGGTGGCCATTGCTGCACTGTCTGTTCTTTCTTTCCTTTTCTTTCTTTCTTTCTTTCTTTCTTTCTTTCTTTCTTTCTTTCTTTCTTTCTTTCTTTCTTTCTTTCTTTCTTTCTATCTTTCTCTTTCTTTCTTTCTTATTAAATGGACAAAACTAATTGTACATGCATTGTATAATATTACAGAGATAAAAACATCTTCGTAATTTTGACGAGTAGGTATTTTTTGTTTCATTTCTTATTTTTAATTTTTAAAAGTCTTCCAGTAATTTTTAAAATCATTAGATTGAAAAACTAGAAAATAAGGGCATTTATCTATTTATTTTGCCAGATCATTTTGTGGATGTAATATTTTTGTAGGATAATGATAAAATTTAGATATGTAGGCCTATTTCTCATTTCAGGAAAAACAGTCTCTTTCTGCTTGTGGTAATATGAGTAATCGGTATCAATCGGTGATCAAAATCACATCATAACAGAAATTTAATTCTCGGGATCGAAACTTCCCACATCCGGTATGCGCTGGCACCTAGCAACCAGGAGCGCGGTGAACACAAACGGTTGCTATGCAGGATCAGCGCTTTATCTTTATCACTTGTCCCTGTGATAAATTGCTGTAAACCATGAGGAGTTGTGCGGCGGTGTTCTGCACAGCACTAACCTTCAAGTAGGTGGAAGCTGTCTTTCTTCAGGTTTCTGGCGTATAACGAGTCAGCTGAGCGCCGTGATCAGTGGACCGAATCAGTGAGGAAGGTGAACAGAGATGGCAGTGTGTGGAGCCATGTAAACGTTTATTAATCATTGTACGTTTGTCTATATAACCACCTTCCCCCTAAAAATAATCAAATCACACGTTATAAAATAACGTGTGATTTGATGACGTATGAACCCATACGTCATTACTGAGGCAGTGCCTCCATTTGAACACCTGTAGCTTTACATTCAATATCAGTTGCTCTGCTCGATAATAATAATAATAATAATAATAATAATAATAATAATAATAATAATAATAATAATGGTTGATGTTGTGGTACTACATATTTTCTTTGGAATTTCATCAATATAAATAGCTAACTGCCACAAAATATTTATGTGGACACTGAACGGAATAACTATCCTTTATTATACAGACACATGAGAGGAACTATATATGCCAGCCAATTATGAAATGTAATTTTCAGATATTTAACATTATAAATATAAAACATGAATACGATTTAGACTTCCATCTAGGAAGTGCCTATTTGGGAGCTCACTAAAGAGATCCGGGTATTCCAAATCAAGACATTTTGTTGGATCATCCACTCAAACATCAGCCGGTAAACGATACGGACAGTCAGACAATCCAACCAATGTCAAGAGGCAAAATACGACGTTGTTTATGACAGGTATATAGGGGAAAGTGGTTTTGAAGTATTTGTATCAACATATTGCCATTATAATCAGCATAGGGAACTCAGGTGTGGGGAAATTCATCTGCAAATATTGTGGTAACATATGGCTCACTGTGTACTATTGAAAAATAAAATCTGTAGGTCTAAGTCAAGTGAATTTCATTCTTTTTCAAATTTTATTTTGACCAGGTATGCACACAAGTAACAATTAAAAAAATACACTTTTAACCAACATTATTAACATTACAACAAACAACTGGAAAACTCGAGTGTGAATAATAAACACTATTTATCAATAAAGGTATTACATAATTACAATTGAGAACACATTTTTGTAATCAATATCCATTCAGAAATTTTCTCCGACCTGCATCAGGTTATATACACAAACGTACAATGATTATTAAACGTTGGCTCCACACACTGCCATCTCTGTTCACCTTCCTCACTGATTCGGTCCACTGATCACGGCGCTCAGCTGACTCGTTATACGCCAGAAACCTGAAGAAAGACAGCTTCCACCTACTTGAAGGTTAGTGCTGTGCAGAACACCGCCGCACAACTCCTCATGGTTTACAGCAATTTATCACAGGGACAAGTGATAAAGATAAAGCGCTGATCCTGCATAGCAACCGTTTGTGTTCACCGCGCTCCTGGTTGCTAGGTGCCAGCGCATACCGGATGTGGGAAGTTTCGATCCCGAGAATTAAATTTCTGTTATGATGTGATTTTGATCACCGATTGATACCGATTACTCATATTACCACAAGCAGAAAGAGACTGTTTTTCCTGAAATGAGAAATAGGCCTACATATCTAAATTTTATCATTATCCTACAAAAATATTACATCCACAAAATGATCTGGCAAAATAAATAGATAAATGCCCTTATTTTCTAGTTTTTCAATCTAATGATTTTAAAAATTACTGGAAGACTTTTAAAAATTAAAAATAAGAAATGAAACAAAAAATACCTACTCGTCAAAATTACGAAGATGTTTTTATCTCTGTAATATTATACAATGCATGTACAATTAGTTTTGTCCATTTAATAAGAAAGAAAGAAAGAGAAAGATAGAAAGAAAGAAAGACAGAAAGAAAGAAAGAAAGAAAGAAAAGGAAAGAAAGAACAGACAGTGCAGCAATGGCCACCAATCACTTCGGGGTCGATGTCTTTGTATAAGTGTTTTTTTTTAACTTGCATTCGTGTTTTGTTGAACTTGTATAAGTGTTTTTTTAACTTGCATTCGTGTTTTGTTGAACTTGCATTCGTGTTTTTTAACTTGCATTCGTGTTTTGTTGAACTTGCATTCGTGTTTTTTTAACTTGCATTCGTGTTTTGTTGAACTTTGCATTCGTGTTTTTTAACTTGCATTCGTGTTTTGTTGAACATGCATTCGTGTTTTTTTAACTTGCATTCGTGTTTTTTTAACTTGCATTCGTGTTTTTTAACTTGCATTCGTGTTTTGTTGAACATGCATTCGTGTTTTTTTAACTTGCATTCGTGTTTTTTTAACTTGCATTCGTGTTTTGTTGAACTTGTATTCGTGTTTTTTAACTTGCATTCGTGTTTTTTTAACTTGCATTTGTGTTTTTTAACTTGCATTCATGTTTTGTTGAACTTGCATTCGTGTTTTTTTAAACTTGCATTCGTGTTTTTTTTAACTTGCATTCGTGTTTTTTTAACTTGCATTCGTGTTTTGTTGAACTTGTATTCGTGTTTTTTAACTTGCATTCGTGTTTTGTTGAACTTGCATTCGTGTTTTTTTAACTTGCATTTGTGAATTTTTAACTTGCATTCGTGTTTTGTTGAACTCGTATAAGTGTTTTTTTTTTTAACTTGTACAAGTATTTTGTTGAACTTGCAAAGTGTTTCAGGTAAATGTATTAATGTTTTGCACTTCCCGGCCACCGTAGTTATGTTTGGAAGTTATTTAAAAAAAAATCTAAGAAAAGTTTAAATAAATAAATTGTTGAATGAAATTTTTGTCTGTCTTACAAATAAAACAGTTTTTTTTTTTACAGATTATTTAAATTGAACCTTTTCATTTTCAATGGTATATATTACTGCACCATTTTCTCTTTTTTTAATCCAATCCATGTTATTTCACGTGTAACCTAGGAGATCCCACGTGAAATCAATGTTATTACATGTGAAATCCAAATTATCACATGTGAAATCTAGAAGATCACATGTGAAATTCATGTTATTACGTATGCAATTCATGTAATTACACATGCAATCTAGGAGATCCCATGTGAAATCCATGGTATTACATGTGAAATCCAAATTATCACATGTGAAATTCATATAATTACATGTGTTACCTATGGGATCAAATGTGAAATCCACCTTATTACATGAGAAACAACTCATGTGAACAACCTAAACCTGAATATCCACATATGGTGTTGTGTATGTGGTGGTCACACTTAGAATTTGTTCCTTTACTTACATGCTAAACATTGTGAAATATGTTTTACCTCCTGGAAAGTCCACATGCTGACAGCTTACTCAGGCTGTTTACAGCCCCCACAGTGATGCTGTTAGCTAAAACAATGTTCAAACAGGTTCACCATCTTCAACACGTTGACCATAAATCTGCATATTTTGCAGAAACTTGTTCATAAAACAACAATAATGCAAATAAAAACATTTACTATGAAGGAGAACAGACCTCCATGCTGAAGATATTCCAGTTAAAAGCACAAATTTAAACATAAAGAAATGCAGGATTCATCCGCCGGGCTCAACGTATGTGGGATTCCCACCGAGTCATAAAGGATTTTCCAGTCCGGATCATCAAGGCCGTCCAGCTGATGGACAGAACTGGGACGTTAAAAATGTTTGACATGTAAAAACATGTTTGTCTCGTGTCTTCACATCAGCGTTACATGAAGTCAAACTCAGTCGTTCTGAATGATTCATGGTGGAGACAGTGGAGGACCTGGTCTTTGTTCTCATCCAGGGACCTGGTCTTTGTTCTCATGCAGGGACCTGGTCTTTGTTCTCATGCAGGGATCTGGTCTTTGTTCTCATGCAGGGACCTGGTCTTTGTTCTCATGCAGGGACCTGGTCTTTGTTCTCATGCAGGGACCTGGTCTTTGTTCTCATGCAGGGACCTGGTCTTTGTTCTCATGCAGGGACCTGGTCTTTGTTCTCATGCAGGGACCTGGTCTTTGTTCTCATGCAGGGACCTGGTCTTTGTTCGCATGCAGGGACCCGGTCTTTGTTCTCATGCAAGGACCTGGTCTTTGTTCTCATGCAGGGACCTGGTCTTTGTTCTCATGCAGGGACCTGGTCTTTGTTCTCATGCAAGGACCTGGTCTTTGTTCTCATGCAGGGACCTGGTCTTGTTCTCATGCAGGGACCTGGCCCACTGTTCTCATGCAGGGTCTGGCCTTTGTTCTCATGCAAGGACCTGGTCTTTGTTCTCATGCAGGGACCTGGTCTTTGTTCTCATGCAGGGACCTGGTCTTTGTTCTCATGCAGGGACCTGGTCTTTGTTCTCATGCAGGGACCTGGTCTGGATCTGAGACCCCTTTTAGGCTGATGTAGAGGGACCAGGACCTGGATGTGGATCTGAGACCCCCCTCAGGCTGATGTACAGGGACCAGGACCTGGATGTGGACCTGAGACCCCCTTCAGGCTGATGTAGGGGAGCTGACCGAGGTGGCCTCCTCCTGCACGGACTCGGCCCGGTCCAGGTGGCACGCACGCAGCAGGGGGCGGAGCTTGTGGGGCCGCTTGGCGCTGAACAGCAGGTAGATGCAGGGGTTCACGCAGCTGTTCAGGCTGGCCAGCAGCATCAGGAGGGTGAAGGTCGCCGCTGGAACAGACCACACAGGTTTCAGGTCTTTCAGGTGATGGTGTTAAAGGATTCAACCTGGACCTTAATGCTAGGAATTCATATACGCATTTATGAACGCGCACACACACACACACACACACACATATATACATATATATATGTGTGTGTGCATTTAGGCCTATGGCAGGGTAGACCATTGTTCTCCCATTGACCATGCACAACTGGGGTCCCACAAGGGTCCATACTGGGACCCTTGTTATTAGGCTCTATGATCTTCCTGCTGTGTGCAAAGGTGTAGACATCATCGTGTACGCAGATGATGCTGTCATCTGCGTACATGGAAGGGAGGTGGAGCAAGTGGCACTGAAGTTGTCATTAGTAATGGATGAGATAAGAAACTGGCTCAGTTCTTTAACTCATTCACTGCCACTGACGTCCATAGCCGATACAGCAGCTATCCCCCCCCCCCGCTGTATATGGCTATAGACGTCAGTGGCAGTGAATGAGTTAAGCCAAACATTAGACATTAAAGAAACAGTGGGGGGGGGTATTTTTTGGGGACAAATAAAATTAAAGAAATGCCAAACATTTATGTAAACAGGAAAAAATGAACATTGTAACAGAGATAAGATTCTAGAGATAAAGAGTCCCTCGGAGTGGAGATCAGGATCTGAGTTTTGCTTTGGGGTCTGGTCTTTGGTTCAGGATCTGGTTTTTGGTTCGGGACTGAGTCCTTCTGAGTGCAGATCAGGATCTGTTTTTTGGTTTCCGATCTGGTCTTTGATTTGGGATCTGGTTTTTGGTTCAAGATCTGTTTTTTTGGTTCGGGACTGAGTTTGGTCAGAATCTGGTTTTGGTCTGGGATTTGGTCTTTGGTTCAGGACAGAGTCCCTCTGAGTGCAGATTAGGATCTGTTTTTGGTTCGGGGTCTGGTCTTTGGTTCAGGATCTGGTGTTTGGTTCGGGGCAGTGTCTCTCAAATGCAGATCTGACTTTGGGTCGGATTCTGATTTTGGTTTGGGATCTGTTTTTTGGTTCAGGTTCTGGTTTTTGGTTCAGGATCTGGTTTTGATTCTGGATCTGGTTTTTGGTTCCGGTTCTGGTTTTTGGTTCCGGTTCTGGTTTTGGTTCAGGATCTGGTGTTTGGTTCAGGATCTGTTTTTGGTTCAGGATCTGGTCTTTGGTTCAGGATCTGGTGTTTGGTTCGGGGCAGTGTCTCTCTAAATGCAGATCTGACTTTGGGTCGGATTCTGATTTTTTTGGTTTGGGATCTGTTTTTTGGTTCAGGTTCTGGTTTTTGGTTCAGGATCTGGTTTTGATTCGGGATCTGGTTTTTGGTTCCGGTTCTGGTTTTTGGTTGGGGATCTGGTTTTGGTTGGGGATCTGGTTTTTGGTCGGGTGATCTGGTTTTGGTTGGGGGTCTGGTTTTTGATTGAAGATCTGGTTTTGGTTGGGAATTTGGTTTTGGTTCTGAATCTAGTTTTTTGGTTCAGGATCTGGATTTTGGTTCGGATCTGGTTTTTGGTTGGGGATCTGGTTTTGGTTGGGGATCTGGTTTTTGGTTTGGTATCTGGTTTTTGGTTGGGATCTGTCTTTTTTGGTTGGGAATTTGGTTTTGGTTAGGGATCTGGTTTTTTTGTTGGTTTTTGGTTGGGGATCTGGTTTTGGTTCTGAATCTAGTTTTTTGGTTCAGGATCTGGATTTTGGTTCTGGATCTGGTTTTGGTTCGGGATCTGGTTTTGGTTCGGGACCTGGTTTTTAGTTCGGGATCTGTTTTTTGGTTCGGGATCTGGTTTTTGGTTGGGGATCTGGTTTTGGTTGGGTATCTGGTTTTTGGTTCGGGATCTGGTATTCTGGATCTGGTTTTCGGTTGGGTATCTGGTTTTTGGTTCTGGATCTGGTTTTGGTTGGGGATCTGGTTTTGGTTTGGGATCTGGTTTTGGTTGGGTATCTGGTTTTTGGTTCTGGATCTGGTTTTGGTTTGGGATCTGGTTTCTGGTTGGGGATCTGGTTTTGGTTGGGGATCTAGTTTTTGGTTCTGGATCTGAGATTCTGAGATTGATTCTTACTGTGAATCGGCGCATGCGCGTCCCAGGCGGACCAGAGCTGCACGGTGAAGAACGGCGTCCAGCAGATGACGTAGGCGAGCACGATGACCACGGTCATCTTCACCGTCTTCACGCGCGCCTTGGACACCCCCGCCACGCTGCTGGCTGTGCCCGCCCCCTCTCCCGCGCGCTGCGTCTTCATGTGCAGGTTGGCACGCGATGACGGTGAGGACCGGCAGGACGAAGATGACCAGGGTCGTCCAGGTGACGTAGGCTCGCAGCCCCCACGGCTGGACGAACCGCGCCCAGCAGTCGTGCACGCCGGGCGCGACCTCGACCCTGGAGAAGACGAAGACCTGCGGGAGCGCGCCCACGAACGCGACGCCCCAGGCGGCGCACACGGCGCCGTTCCAGCGCGCCGTCCCGCGCCGGAAGGTGCGCATGGGGGTGCAGACGGCCTGGTACCGGTCCACCGTCATCACCACCACCATGTACGCGGACGCGAACATGCCGACCACCTGCAGGTACTTCACCGCGCGGCACAGCGGGTCCGGACCCACGAACCGGTCCGTCACGTCCCACATCAGCTGCGGGCACACCTGGAAGAACGTCACCACCAGGTCCGCCACGCACAGGTGCAGGACGAACACGCGCATCCGGCTCAGCTGCTGCCGCCGCCTCCACAGGACCGCCAGGAGCGCGAGGTTCAGGGCCCCCGCCACAATGAAGATGAGGGACAGGAGCGCCACCTCCACCTGGGCCAGGCGCGCGTCCCGCGGCTCGTCCCCGGAGACGGGGTCCTCCAGACTGGAGTTCACGGTCCACCGACCCATGCTGCAGGACGGGACCAGAACCGGTGCGGATCACCAAAACCGACCCAGAACCAGTCCAGGACCAGGTCACCAGAACCAGTCCAGAACCAGGTCACCAAAACCGGCCTAGAACCAGTCCAGGACCAGTCCAGAACCAGGTCACCAAAACCAGTCCAGAACCAGGTCACCAAAACCAGCCCAGAACCAGTCCAGGACCAGTCCAAAACCAGGTCACCAAAACCGGCCCAGAACCAGTCCAGAACCAGGTCACCAAAACCAGTCCAGGACCAGTCCAGAACCAGGTCACCAAAACCGGCCCAGAACCAGTCCAGGACCAGTCCAGAACCAGGTCAGCAAAACCAGTCCAGAACCAGGTCACCAAAACCAGTCCAGAACTATTCCAGGACCAGTCCAGGTCTCCAGAACCAGTGCAGGTGGTCCAGGTCTCCAGAACCAGAGCGGGTGGTCCAGGTGGACTTCGGCTCCCTGCAGGTGTCCGGCGTGCGTCTCATCTGTACTGAAACTTTCCAGAAACTGATGATTCCCAGACTGACGGAGGAGGAGGCGGGTTCATATCCTCCATCCCTGCAGGAGGAGGAGCGAGCTGCACACACACACACACACACCCTTGTACTTCTACCTTTGTGAGGGGGGTGAGGGTGGGGGGCAAACTCCGCTGGAGAAAAGTGAAGCTCTGGATAAAGCCTTGAAACTGCACCTCCCCCCTCATCCACTGGAGACCCCCCATGTAAAAAAGACCAACTTCACAGCAGAAATACATGTTTATTCTGCTGTAAATATGTTTATTTCTGCTGTAAACATGTTTAATTCTGCTGTAAACATGTTTATTCCTGCTGTAAACATATTTATTCCTGCTGTAAACGTGTTTATTCCTGCTGTAAACATGTTTATTTCTGCTGTAAAGGTGTTTATTCTGCTGTAAACACGTTTAATCTGCTGTAAACATGTTTATTTCTGCTGTAAAGGTGTGTGTATTCTGCTGTAAACATGTTTAATCTGCTGTAAACATGTTTATTTCTGCTGTAAACGTGTTTATTCCTGCTGTAAACACGTTTATTTCTGCTGTAAACATGTTTATTCCTGCTGTAAACGCTTGTTTATTTCTGCTGTAAACACGTTTATTTCTGCTGTCAACATGTTTATTCCTGCTGTAAACATGTTTATTTCTGCTGTAAACGTGTTTATTCTGCTGTAAACACGTTTATTGCTGCTGTAAACATGTTTATTCCTGCTGTAAGCACGTTTATTTCTGCTGTAAACATGTTTATTCCTACTGTAAACATGTTTATTTCTGCTGTAAACGTGTTTATTCTGCTGTCAACATGTTTAATCCTGCTGTAAACACGTTTATTTCTGCTGTAAATGTGTTTAGTCCTGCTGTAAACCTGTTTAGTTCTGCTGTAAACCTGTTTATTTCTGCTGTAAACACGTTTATTTCTGCTGCTAAACACGTTTATTTCTGCTGTAAACATGTTTATTCCTGCTGTAAACAGGTTTAATTCTGCTGTAAACACGTTTATTCCTGCTGTAAACACGTTTATTTCTGCTGTAAACATGTTTATTCCTGCTGTAAACATGTTTATTTCTGCTGTAAACATGTGTATTTCTGCTGTAAACACGTTTATTCCTGCTGTAAACGTGTTTATTCCTGCTAAACACGTGTATTTCTGCTGTAAACATGTTTATTTCTGCTGTAAAAATGTTTATTCTGCTGTAAACACATTTATTTCTGCTGTAAACATGTTTATTCCTGCTTTAAACACGTGTATTTCTGCTGTAAACACGTTTATTTCTGCTGCAAACACGTTTATTTCTGCTGTAAACACGTTTATTCCTGCTGTAAACGTGTTTATTCCTGCTTTAAACACGTGTATTTCTGCTGTAAACACGTTTATTTCTGCTGTAAACATGTTTATTCTGCTGTAAACACATTTATTTCTGCTGTAAACATGTTTATTCCTGCTTTAAACACGTGTATTTCTGCTGTAAACACGTTTATTCCTGCTGCAAACACGTTTATTTCTGCTGCAAACATGTTTATTCCTGCTGTAAACATGTTTATTCCTGCTGTAAACACGTTTATTCCTGCTGTTAGCATGTTTATTTCTGCTGTAAACACGTTTATTTCTGCTGTAAACACGTTTATTCCTGCTGTAAACATGTTTATTCCTGCTTTAAACACGTGTATTTCTGCTGTAAACGTGTTTATTCCTGCTGTAAACACGTTTATTTCTGCTGTAAACACATTTATTCCTGCTGTAAACACGTTTATTCCTGCTGTAAACATGTTTATTCCTGCTGTAAACATGTTTATTCCTGCTTTAAACACGTGTATTTCTGCTGTAAACACGTTTATTTCTGCTGTAAAAATGTTTATTCTGCTGTAAACACATTTATTTCTGCTGTAAACATGTTTATTCCTGCTTTAAACACGTGTATTTCTGCCGTAAACACGTTTATTTCTGCTGCAAACACGTTTATTTCCGATGTAAACACGTTTATTCCTGCTGTAAACGTGTTTATTCCCTGCTGTAAACATGTGTATTTCTGCTGTAAACATGTTTATTTCTGCTGTAAACATGTTTATTCTGCTGTAAACACATTTATTTCTGCTGTAAACATGTGTATTCCTGCTTTAAACACGTGTATTTCTGCCGTAAACACGTTTATTTCTGCTGCAAACACGTTTATTTCTGCTGCAAACATGTTTATTTCTGCTGTAAACATGTTTATTCCGCTGTAAACATGTTTATTCCTGCTGTAAACATGTTTATTTCTGCTGTAAACACGTTTATTCCTGCTGTAAACACGTTTATTTCCGCTGTAAACATGTTTATTCCTGCTGTAAACATGTTTATTCCTGCTTTAAACATGTTTATTTCTGCTGTAAACATGTTTATTCCTGCTGTAAACACGTTTATTCCCGCTGTAAACATGTTTATTCCTGCTGTAAACACGTTTATTCCTGCTGTAAACATGTTTATTTCTGCTGTAAACACGTTTATTTCTGCTGTAAACACGTTTATTTCTGCTGTAAACACGTTTATTCCTGCTGTAAACATGTTTATTTCTGCTGTAAACACGTTTATTCCTGCTGTAAACATGTTTATTTCTGCTGTAAACATGTTTATTCCTGCTGTAAACATGTTTATTTCTGCTGTAAACATGTTTATTCCTGCTGTAAACACGTTTATTTCTGCTGTAAACACGTTTATTCCCGCTGTAAACACGTTTATTCCTGCTGTAAACATGTTTATTCCCGCTGTAAACACGTTTATTCCTGCTGTAAACACGTTTATTTCTGCTGTAAACACGTTTATTCCTGCTGTAAACACGTTTATTTCCTGCTGTAAACACGTTTATTCCTGCTGTAAACATGTTTATTTCTGCTGTAAACATGTTTATTCCTGCTGTAAACATGTTTATTCCTGCTGTAAACACGTTTATTCCTGCTGTAAACATGTTTATTCCTGCTGTAAACACGTTTATTCCTGCTGTAAACATGTTTATTCCTGCTGTAAACATGTTTATTCCTGCTGTAAACATGTTATTTCTGCTGTAAACACGTTTATTCCTGCTGTAAACATGTTATTTTTCCCGCTGTAAACACGTTTATTCCTGCTGTAAACATGTTTATTCCTGCTGTAAACACGTTTATTTCCGCTGTAAACACGTTTATTCCTGCTGTAAACATGTTTATTTCTGCTGTAAACACGTTTATTCCTGCTGTAAACACGTTTATTCCTGCTGTAAACATGTTTATTCCTGCTGTAAACATGTTTATTCCTGCTGTAAACACGTTTATTCCTGCTGTAAACACGTTTATTTCTGCTGTAAACACGTTTATTCCTGCTGTAAACACGTTTATTTCTGCTGTAAACACGTTTATTCCTGCTGTAAACACGTTTATTTCTGCTGTAAACACGTTTATTCCTGCTGTAAACACGTTTATTCCTGCTGTAAACATGTTTATCTGCTGTAAACACGTTTATTCCTGCTGTAAACATGTTTATTCCTGCTGTAAACATGTTTATTCCTGCTGTAAACATGTTTATTCCTGCTGTAAACACGTTTATTCCTGCTGTAAACATGTTTATTCCTGCTGTAAACACGTTTATTCCAGCTGTAAACATGTTTATTCCCGCTGTAAACACGTTTATTCCCGCTGTAAACATGTTTATTCCTGCCGTAAACATGTTTATTCCCGCTGTAAACATGTTTATTCCCGCTGTAAACATGTTTATTCCTGCCGTAAACATGTTATTTCCCGCTGTAAACACGTTTATTCCCGCTGTAAACATGTTTATTTCCCGCTGTAAACATGTTTATTCCTGCTGTAAACATGTTTATTCCCGCTGTAAACATGTTTATTCCCGCTGTAAACATGTTTATTCCCGCTGTAAACATGTTTATTCCTGCTGTAAACATGTTTATTCCCGCTGTAAACATGTTTATTTCTGCTGTAAACACGTTTATTCCTGCTGTAAACATGTTTATTTCCCGCTGTAAACATGTTTATTCCTGCTGTAAACATGTTTATTTCCGCTGTAAACATGTTTATTCCTGCTGTAAACACGTTTATTCCTGCTGTAAACACGTTTATTCCTGCTGTAAACACGTTTATTCCTGCTGTAAACATGTTTATTTCTGCTGTAAACACGTTTATTCCTGCTGTAAACACGTTTATTCCTGCTGTAAACACGTTTATTCCTGCCGTAAACATGTTATTTCTGCTGTAAACACGTTTATTCCTGCTGTAAACACGTTTATTCCTGCTGTAAACACGTTTATTCCTGCTGTAAACATGTTATTTCTGCTGTAAACACGTTTATTTTTGCTGCTAAACACGTTTATTCCTGCTGTAAACATGTTTATTTCCGCTGTAAACACGTTTATTCCCGCTGTAAACATGTTTATTCCTGCTGTAAACACGTTTATTCCTGCTGTAAACACGTTTATTCCTGCTGTAAACACGTTTATTTCCGCTGTAAACACGTTTATTCCTGCTGTAAACATGTTATTTCTGCTGTAAACACGTTTATTCCCGCTGTAAACATGTTTATTCTGCTGTAAACATGTTTATTTCTGCTGTAAACACGTTTATTCCTGCTGTAAACATGTTTATTCCCGCTGTAAACACCTTTATTCCTGCTGTAAACACGTTTATTCCTGCTGTAAACACGTTTATTTCAGCTGTAAACACGTTTATTCCTGCTGTAAACATCTTTTATTTCCCCTGTAAACACGTTTATTCCTGCTGTAAACATGTTTATTTCTGCCGTAAACATGTTAATTTCTGCTGTAAACACGTTTATTCCCGCTGTAAACACGTTTATTCCTGCTGTAAACAGTTTATTTCCTGCTGTAAACACGTTTATTTCTGCTGTAAACATGTTTATTTCTGCTGTAAACATGTTTATTCCTGCTGTAAACACGTTTATTTCTGCTGTAAACATGTTATTTCTGCTGTAAACATGTTTATTTCTGCTGTAAACACGTTTATTCTGCTGTAAACACGTTTATTCAGCTGTAAACATGTTATTTCCGCTGTAAACATGTTTATTCCTGCTGTAAACACGTTTATTCCTGCTGTAAACACGTTTATTTCTTCTGTAAACACGTTTATTTCTGCTGTAAACAAGTTTATTTCTGCTGTTAACATCGTTTTATTCCTGCTGTAAACACGTTTATTTCTGCTGTAAACACGTTTATTTCTGCTGTAAACACGTTTATTCCTGCTGTAAACATGTTATTTCTGCTGTAAACACGTTTATTCCTGCTGTAAACATGTTTATTCTTGCTGTAAACACGTTTATTTCTGCTGTAAACACGTTTATTCCTGCTGTAAACATGTTATTCCTGCTGTAAACATCTTTATTTCTGCTGTAAACACGTTTATTCCTGCTGTAAACACGTT